>JAQIUQ010002475.1:0-26322 GCA_030378365.1 Hybognathus amarus | reverse complement strand
GGACATCTTGGATGACATGGGGTGAGTAAATTATCAGCAAAGTTTTTTTTTTAGTGAACCACTCCTTTAAGTTTTGTTCATCTTTTATTTTCAAATAAGTGCAACAGAACTTAAATTACATCCAGTTTATTAGCAACACCGTGCACCGCGATATCAGACTTTGATCGGGTGTCTGATCTGCGAGAAGAGATATCTGTCCCGCTTTCCTGCGCTTTCTTCACTCCTCCTCTCACTGCAGCCGCCTACTCAGTCTCGACTACATTTCAGGCGAGACAAGGCGCATCTCAAACAAGCCTATTTTGGACTGGGACACAGCTCAAGTCCACAAGACTGAAAGTGTACAAGAAGTATGCTATTTGGAATAGGGCCACACATTTCAGACAAGGCGCATTTCAAGGGAGCAGCGACAAACTGCGTCACATGAGTTTGTTTAAAGTGAAAGTAAAATAAAATTTCCGACATTTTGTTGAAGCTCACCAACGACGGAAGGCATTTTACCTCCTCGGTCTTGTGTGACTCTCAGTAAGTGTAACGTTTAATAAATCTGTATTTGTTTAACAAATGGATATGTTAAACTGTAAATCTGTAGCCCTATTAAATGTTCTATAGCATGAGATATGCACGTAAGCAATCATCTTAGAGGTCTTGAAAAGACATAAACCTACCAGGTTTGGTGAGAGTTAAGTGAACGTTTTTGTCTCCAAGCGTTAAAAAATCGCGTCCATAAAGCACAAATAAATAATTTACATGTAATTCATGCATATGCAAATGTATATTGTGTAGGCAATATCTAAACTTTTTTTTTTTTGTAGTTTGAACTTTTTTGAATTTGTGAAAGGAGACCTTGACATGGCTTATCAGGTAAATATTTTAGCATCTCTCTCTTCCACCACATACTTTTTAAATTGTATCAGACAATAATTTATAGTTAGTCTTTTAATTGACTGTATTCTACATGGTTTTATGTATTTTAGAGGTTAGAGAACCAAGAGTTGATGAGGGATGAAGATGAGGATTGTCGGCTGCTGTTGATCGGTAAAACTGGATCGGGGAAAAGCGCCACAGGAAACGTCATCTTTAATAATCGAGTGTTTTTGTCCCAGAACAGCTCTTCATCAGTGACCAGAGTCTGTCAGACACACACTGGAGAAGTTGACCACAGAAGCGTGACAGTCATCGATACTCCAGACTTCAGATTCTCCACTCACACTGACTTTAATTCAGACTCGGAGCTGAAGAGAGCTCTTGGATCACGTTCAGCAGGAGTTCATGTCTTTCTGCTGATTCTGCCGTTAAGCACTTTCACTGAACATGAGAAGGATTTCATTGATTGGTTTGAGCAGAAGTTTGGTGTTGAAGCTCTCAGATTTACTCTAGTGCTCTTCACTCATGCAGATCAGGGACACATGAGATCACTAGCAGAAATGATCAGGGCAAATCCTCAATTATCTGCTTTCATTCGCCGATGTGGTCAGAGATATCATGAGTTTAACAATAAAGATCCAGCAAACAGACGGCAGGTGACTGAACTCATGGAGAAGATCGACACACTGATGACTGAGAACACAAACTCCCGTTACACACTAGAAATGATGCAGGAGAACGAGAGGAGAAGAGAAGAGGAAAAGAGAGAAGAGGAGGAGAGAAAAGTGAGAGAACGTCAGATGAAATTAGACAGAATCAGACGAGAGACAGAGATGCGAGTGAGGAGAGAATATGACGAGGAACGAGACATAAGACCAGAGAGCCCAGACAAAATGGAGAAGTGTAGGAAGCAGATAAAGCTGAAATATGTGTGTGTGTTTCTGTTTTTTGCTGTGGTGACTGGAGGTGTTTCGGTGTGGAAGGAAGACTCTTCTCGTGGATGGATGTTCACTAAGGGTTTCTTGTCTGGAGGATCAGCATCAACTGCAGGAGTTTTGATAGGGAATCTCTGGAGATTGATGTTGAAGAGTCAGGTTATCCGTTCATGTTCTCACGAGCGTCCCAGCGCTGTTAGACAGTTACTGCTGAAGACAGGAGGTGTTGTGTGTGGTTTATCAGCCGGAGCTGTGATTGGTCACATTATAGGAGGAAATGAACTTCCTGTTACAGCATTAGCAGGATTAGCTGGAGCTGCCGGAGCTTTTGCAGTTATACCGTGATAGTTTTCACACTTCATTTTAGTTTAAAGTGTTGCAATGACTCGATTTTCTGCAACTTCAACATAAAAAAAATTAGAATTCAGATTTCTGCTACAATTTAATTTTTTCATGTCATCAAAAAGACATCAATGAATTACATTTGATTTTTGTATGTTTATTTTTAAGAAATCCATAATTGTTAAAATGACACTTTTTTGAATCTTCATTTTCTGTGTGAATATGTTTGACCAGGTAATTCTTTATTTCTGATTTCATCTGATATTTATTGGATTGTATTGACATTGTGTTGTTTTGTGTTTTTAGAAGATTCAGAATATATGATTGATGATGTATGTATTGGAGATATGTGTTTTTCTGTACTGTGGAAGGAGAAAGTTAATTGTGAAAATGATCTCTCCAGATGGGCATCTTAAACTGAAGCAATTCTGATTTTTATTTTTAAATAAACTTATGCTGTGCTTGAATCCTCACTTCTCCTCTATTGATGTAACACCATGAATGTCATCTTTAATTTTATGAGCATTTCGGCACTTGACATGTTTGGCACACTGTGACTGAAAAAAAAACCCGAGATATACCTGACCCCATTTCAACCCCCTGATCCCTAACACCACTCATAATCCCAGTAGCGGTTTTGGGCACGGAGTGGCACGGGCACGGAGTGAATGAGTTGTCATTCACTCATTTTTTGGTGCCATTTTTTCATGACAAAAAAATATCCTCTGCGCCGCAAAGCAGTTTTCTATTATCTATCACAGGGGTCACCACCGCACTCGTGAGCTACCAGCTCGTGGCTTGATTGAAAGTAGCTCATCAATTAAGCCAGGAAAAAACCTGCATGTGCAGTATAAAGTACTGGAGACTTTCTTTCTGTTTTACTGGTTTAAAAATAAATAGCATGTTATGCCAATTAAGCAAAAACCTGTCGACAAAAGTCTTAAAAAAACAACAACAACAACTGGTATTACACTTGACATTCTGTCCCCTCACTTTTGAAATGATGGCTACGCCCCTGATGTCAGGTGTGTCTTGTTACTAGATGTGACAAGCGATGTCCTGAAACACAAAAGACACACAAACACCAATCTGAAACATGAATCTAAGCAGGTTCAAACATAAGGTGTGTAAATGTTCACATACATAAAATAATTATGTGTTTAACTTTAATGAAGTAGGCCTGTAGAGAAACAGGTTCTGTATGAAGAACAGGTAAAGCAGCTTTGGTAGATGAACAGAGGATCTTTGTTTATTTCCACTGTGAACGTTCACTCGTTTACACGTAACAGTTTCAATGGACTTTGCAAAAATGAAATTAAAGCTTCTGTGTCTTTAAATAAACAAAACAACAACAAGGATTTCCAACAGTGAAACTTTTTGGTTTACTTTACTCTTAACTTCATTGTAAAAATCTATTAAACTGTACTATTCACATACTATACCATTTTAATCCGAAAACCCATGTTCAGATTAATTTACTGAATCGTTTGAGTGACATTTTGTCAAGCATGATTTTTGTCGTTTTATTTATTTATTTATTTATTTATTTTCACTTCACTTTTCTAGAGACAAAATAGTGCAATTATAATACATTGTGATTATAATACATGATATATTTTTGTCAAGTTGGCTCCATTGATTCCTGTTGTTTCCAAAAATCGTAAAGGATTATTAGGAACACCTGTTCAATTTCTCATTAATGCAATTATCTAATCAACAATCACATGGCAGTTGCTTCAATGCATTGATTTAGGGGTGTGGTCCTGGTCAAGACAATCTCCTGAACCCCAAACTTCAGAATGAGGCTACGTCCACATTAATCCGGATACATTTGAAAACGGCGTTTCCGTTTAAAAGCGCTCTCCGTCCACACTAGCGTTTTCAAGCATTTCCCGACGTTTCAGTGTGGATGAGAAACTTCTAAATTCACTTTACTGCGCATGCGTGAAACTTCACAAAAGCTCACTGAGATGATACAGATGGGAAAATAAATAATAAAGTTATTGCACAATTCTGTTAGAGAAAACGAAACTCTTAGAAACAGGATAATTTTATTTAGCAAAATATCTCACCATCACTGATGCATCCAGGTCGCATTCAGTCACCATATATTTGGTCTAAAACACAACTGCTCTCCTGTTTTGCCGCAGGACAGCAAATGTGAGTACATTATCTGTCATCTTTGCAGTACTGTGGTATGAAGACTGTGCAAAGTAACATATTTTAGCAACAGTGTAAAAGTGAGCACATAACAGCCACAACACCGATAAACATGAATATCTATTGGTACAACATGGATCCATGACTAAACTTGCGTCATCGTTGTGAAATACATCCGGTTTCACTGTCCACACAACGTTAAAACGGCGTTTTCAAATTTATCCACTTTGGAGAGCGTTTTCCAAAAGATACGTTTTCGTTGACTTTAAACGGCGTCTCAGTGTGGACGGAAGGCCACAACGGAGAGAAAAATATACGTTTTCAAACGAAATGTATTAATGTGGACATGGCCTGAGAAAGAAAGGTGATTTAAGCAATTTTGAGCGTGGCATGGTTGTTGGTGCCAGACGGGCCAGTCTGAGTATTTCACAATTTGCTCAGTTAGTGGGATTTTCATGCAAAACCATTTCTAGGGTTTACAAAGAATGGTGTGAAAAGGCAAAAACATCCAGTATGCGGCAGTCCTGCGGCCGAGGTATGCAGCAAAGCATTTGTGAAGCCACAACACACACAACCTTGAGGGGTTGGACCAAAATTGGACAGTTGAAGACTGGAAAAATGTTGCCTGGTCTGATGAGTCTCGATTTTTGTTGAGACATTCAGATGGTAGAGTCAGAATTTGGCGTAAACAGAATGAGAACATGGATCCATCATGCCTTGTTACCACTGTGCAGGCTGGTGGTGGTGGTTTAATGGTGTGGGGGATGTTTTCTTGACACACTTTAGGCTCCTTAGTGCCAATTGGGCATCGTTTAAATGCCACGGCCTACTTGAGCTATAGTGGGAAGTTTGGATCATTTTACTGACTCGGATCTTTGAGTCTCGTCAGCACAATGAAAACCTTTGGGCTAATTTGGGTACATTTACATTTAAGAATGTTAACTAATGTACACTATCACTTTTCTAGATAAATAAATAAATAAATGAACACATTTTTCAAGTCATTTTGTTCATAAGAAATATATTATGGTATAAGAAATCAAAATTATTTATTAATTGATTAGTTGTTGGGTCTTAAGTTCAGGCTATGGGCTCTATGCACAGCGGTATTTCCGGTGAGTCCAATGCAATACCGAGAATATATATTGAATTTTATACTCCATGGTTATACTAAAGAAGAAACATTATCACAAAAACAGATAAAACAGACACCCCTCGTTGTGTTTATGCTTCTTTTTAAAATTATATGAAATAAACATAACTGTATATAAAATTACATCTAAACGTATGAAAGTTTTGTTTCAAAGACGGGAGGACAGTAAATGTTGAAGACTCTGCCATAATCCCGTTTTCCTCGGTTTTCCTCTGCTTTAATCTCCCTAACCGGAAACTGACGAGCATCCTTGCGTCAAATGCGGAACTTATGCGTGCATTTAGCCCATTGCAGTCTGATTCTCAGTAGTTCACCTCACCTCCTGATCCGAGAACAATCTTTCAATTGCAACTTCATATTTATCAGGTTTGTTCTCTTATCAAGCTGCTGAAGCAGTTCTACTCAGCCGTCACTGAATCTGTGTGTTCATTTATGTCTGGTTTGGTTCAGTGTATGCAAACGGGTACATTCTGCACTGCACTGTAAAATGTTCTTACCTGTTATATCTCACACTTTTTGTTTAACTTTACTTAATGTCTTAACTTAGAGGGATACATCATGCCAAAATTAACAAGTCATGCCAATAATTCAAAAAGATATTCAATTTGTCAAGAAAAAGGACAACAGTGATATAGTGTCTGCTTCATCATGAGAATGATTTTTTCATTACCCATCACAATATCCATTTATAGATCCAAGTACTTCTGATAGAAACTGACCTGGTATGTAACAGGTTTTCTGGTTTCATAGGTGGCATTGTTTTGTGGTTGTTTGTGTTTTGTATCTTTAAAACTTGTGTTCCTAATTCATGTCAGGTGTGTCTTGTTAGTAGATGTGACAGGTAATGTTCTGAAAAACAAAAGACACATGCCCATCTGAAACGCACACACCTGAACATGTTCAAACTGTAAGGTGAGAAATGTTTCATGTAAATGCTAACATGAACAAAGGAAGGATAAAATTTAATGAAGTAGAGAAACAGGTTCTGTATGAAGAACAGGTGAAGCAGCTTCAGTAGATGAACAGAGGATGTTTGTTTATTTCCACTGTAAACTTTCACTCTTTGACACGTCAATGTTGCAATGGATTTTGCAAAATAAAGAATTAAATTAAAGCTTCTGTGTCTTTAATAAACAAAACAACAACAAGGATTTCCAGTGTAAAAAGTGAAAAAGAATAAAAAGACTGTTGCCGGTTCTCTTCTCTCCATCACAATACCGACCCAATAACAGCATCCTCCCTGAAACAAGATGACAAACTTTACAGCTGCATAATTAATACAGCTTTATATTAAAGATTTTTTTTCTCTTTAGGGATTCTATCTAACACTTTTTAGTTAACTTTACTCAATATCTTTACATAACGTTTTCAGGTTATACACATTTTTGAGCAAATACATAACCTGCCAGTGTTCAAAACTCTCTGCTTGCCTAGCTCGATTCAAAGCGATTAGCTTGTAATAATGTTTTTAATTCCTGGTGGATTTCCACGGGAGATTCGAGCAAGTCTTTGCGTCATTACATCACATCTGTAAAGCCACATCTGTGGCTGAACTTCTAGGGTGAACGTCATGTTTTGAAGGGGTTCAAAACGAACGCAGAGACAGCCTTTTTTTCTGCTGGACAGGACATTAGTGTTTGCTTTAGTTGGGTTATTAACCCTCAGTTCGATCGATTGATCACAGAAAATGTTGATTAATATTATATGAAATACAATTATAATACAATTCTAAGTTATGAGTAGCTACTGTATGTTGTAGAGTAGTTTTTATTTTTAAAACGTTCTGGAAAGTACAAATTATCATCAAATATTCATCTTTGACTTGTTAAAGCACATCTTTCCTTAATAACTGAAATTTTCAGTTATTCTTGTTCAGCTGGCTTACCGTACAAATATTCATATGGTAGTTCGCATTTTTTGAAGGGAAATTACATTATAACACATGAAAATTGACCTTTTGTTAAAAGAACCGGAGTCTGCACATGCGCACACGCACATCACGCACTGCGCGTAGGGAACCAAGTGCTTGGGGGGGGGGGGCACCAAAAAATCTGGGTCGTGAAAAATCATCACAATAGGCTACTAAATAACAAATAAAATATGTCTAAAGCATGTTAATATACAAAAGCAATACAAAAGTAATATAGGCCTAGACCAAATTAGTCGAGAAAAAGGTGAATCTCCTGTGCCAGTCTCCCTCGGGTGCCCCCCCTCCCCACCTCCCAGTGGTCTGTTCCTCAATCAGTGTCAAATTTGGCAGACACCGACCTCAGACGTGGCCTCGAAAAGGCACCAAGAGTCGGAGGCGGAAAAAGGAAAAAGAAGAATCAGCGGGATGATACTCGCGCGTCGCTTTTAGGTAAGACAATGTTTTAAATAAAAGTGTTGTTTTCCGCCTACTTGCCAAGAACCAGGAAGATTGATTGGAGGATTGGGAGACAGCTGATCTGTGACTGGAGTGTGTATGGCAGGAAGTGGAACTGGAAGTGAGCAGGAGATGGAGGATCAAAACTTTGACGAGGAAGGTGGAGGGATTGGAAATAGTGAATGGAGTACAGTAGGAAATCGGAAAAGAAAGAAAAAAAGAGGTAACGAATCTGAAACTGAAAGTGAGAATGGATTACAAGAGACAAGGAAAGAAGAGTTTAAGGTACTGATGACATCTGCTGTTGGATCTTTTAGTGTCATTAATCCACTGAAATTATCTAAAGCGATTAAGGAAAAAATAGGACTGGTTGAAAGTGTGAAGAGGTTGAGGGATGGTAGAATGATCATTTTTTGTAAGGATAGTAGACAACAGAAAAGGGCTCTAGAAATTAAAACGATCATGGGACAAGATGTGACTTGTGCAGTTCAAGAAGAAAAGAAATGGGTAAAAGGAGTAATTACAGGGATCCCTACTGATCTAACTGAGGAAAAGATTAAGAAAGGTCTTACGGGAGGCAAAGTAATTGGCGTAAAAAGACTGAAATGTAATCGAAACAATGAAAGGGGAGATAGTCTTTCCGTAATGATTCACTTTAATGAAGATAAGCTGCCAAGCAAAGTCTTTTTAGGATTTATGAGTTTTTCAGTTAGGATTTACGTGCCCCCTCCACTAAGATGTTACAAATGCCAAAAGTTTGGACATGTAGCGGCTGTGTGCAGAGGTAAACAAAGATGTGCGAGATGTGGAGGGGAGCATGAATATGGCAAATGTGAGCAAGGAGTGGATCCCAAGTGCTGTAATTGTGGAGGGGAACACAGTGCGGGATATGGAGGATGTGAGGCGAGGAAAAATGCAGCTCAAGTGCAAAATGTAAGAGTAAAAGAAGGATTGTCTTATTCGGAGGCGGTAAAGAAAGTAGGAAAGACTTTAGAATCAGGGGATAAGGGTAAAGGAATTCCTCAACAAAAAATGGAAAAGGCTCAAGAAAAAACTAAAGAGAAATTTGGGATTAAGAATGATGTGGCATTTGTAGCCTTTATAGCTGAGGTAGTAAATTGTTCTGCACAAACAGAAAGCCGGACTGAAAGAATTAGAATAATAATAAAAGCAGCTGAAAAATACCTAGAAATTGAGGGAATCTCTGTGGAAATGATTAATGAGAAGTTAAAGGTGCAGTTAACAAATACGCAAGCAGGATGTGGTGGCTCATAATGGTGTTTTTAATATTACAGTGGAATGCGAGAAGCTTAATTGCTAACGGACAAGAGTTTAAAAAATTCATTTTTGATCTGGATAAAAAACCTGATGTTGTATGTATACAGGAGACTTGGCTAAAGCCCCATTTAAAGTTTGTTTTACAAGGGTATCAAGTAATTAGGAAAGATAGGGAAAAAGGTAATGGAGGTGGGGTAGCAACATTTATAAAACATGGGGTGGGATACAGGAATATAGAAGTGAGCGAGGATCAAGAGGTTTTGATGATGGAAGTATGGGAAGGGAAGCAAAGTATTAAAATAATAAATTTTTATAATCCATGTGAAAAGTTATGTAAGAATGTGATGGAAAAAATAAGAGGAAATACTAACCAGAAGGTAGTATGGTGTGGCGATTTTAATGCACATAATACATTATGGGGGAGTGTTAAAACAGATTATAATGGGTTGATAGTGGAAGAAATGTTAGATTGGGGACGGTTAGTATGTATTAACAATGGAAATATGACAAGAATAGATGTGAGTAATGGGCGTAATTCAGCATTAGATATAACTTTGGTTTCAGAAAATTTAGCTCAAAAATGTGAATGGAATGTAAATAAACAAAGTTCAATGGGAAGTGATCACTATCCAATATGGTGTCAAATAGGTATGGATATTGAACAAAATATGGTGGAGAGAATGCCAAGATGGAAATTTAAGGCAGCTAATTGGGAGCTTTTTAAAGAACTGTGTAATAACAAAATGAATGAAATGGGAGAAATTGAAGAAATAGAAGAGTTAAGTATGGAAATAACTAAAGCATTAAAAAATACGGCAGAGGAAGTAATAGGAAAGATGAAAAATACAAGTAGTAGAAAAGTAGTACCATGGTGGAATGAAAAATGTAGTAAGGCAGTAAGGGAAAGAAATAAGGCAATGAAAAAAGCAAGAAAATCGGTATTGTTTACTGATTATGTTATTTTTAAGAGAGCTCAGGCCATAGTAAGGAGAGAAATAAGAATAGCAAAAAGAATGTTCTGGAGGGGATATTGTAACAGAATAGGGGAAGACATTGAAATAAATGATGTTTGGAATATGATTAGAAAGATGGGAGGGATTCAGAGAAATAATAATATGACAGTTTTAGTAGAAAAGGGGAAAATAGCGATAAAAGATAGTGATAAAGCAGAAATGTTAGCGGAAGCATTTGTAAAGGTGCACAGTAATGGTAATATTACAGAGAATATGAAGAAGTATAGGAAACAGAAAGTGAAAGAGAATGAGCATATATATGAAAAAAAGATTCCATCAGGAAGTAGGTTAGACTTAAAGTTTACTTTATATGAATTAAAGAGAGCCCTTGTAGGGGTTAAACATACTTCTCCTGGAAAGGACGAAATATGTTATGAGATGATTAAGCAATTGTCAGATGTGTCATTGAATATAATTTTAAGACTCTTTAATAAAATTTGGGACTCAGGGAATATTCCTGTGAATTGGAAGCATGCAGTAATAGTACCAATTGCTAAACCTGGAAAAGACCATTCCCAGCCAGGTAGTTATAGACCTATTGCGTTGACGTCTAATTTATGTAAACTTATGGAACGGATGGTTATGAATAGGTTGACGTATGAAATGGAGAGTAAAAACTTGCTGTCAGCATGTCAAAGCGGATTTAGAAAAGGGAGAAATACGATGGACTCAATTCTTAGTTTGGAGTCGGAAATTCGAAAGGCTCAAATTAATAAAGAAATGTTGATGGGAGTGTTTTTCGATGTGGAAAAGGCTTATGATATGTTGTGGAAAGAAGGGCTGTTAATGAAATTGGAAAGATTGGGAATTGAGGGAAAAATGTATAACTGGATTTCAAGTTTTTTATTTGGAAGAACGATTCAAGTTAGAGTGGGGTCAGAATACTCTAGGATTCTTTCTATTGAGAATGGAACTCCTCAGGGGAGTGTGAGCAGCCCTATTATTTTTAACTTAATGATTAGTGACATATTTAACAATATTGAAACTGGAATAGGAAGATCATTGTTTGCAGATGACGGGGCATTGTGGAAAAGGGGACGTAATTTGATGTTTGTAGAAAATAAAATACAAAAAGCAGTGAAGGATGTGGAGAAATGGGCGAATAATTGGGGTTTCCAGTTTTCTGTGGTAAAGACACAAGTAATTTGTTTCACTAATAAGAAAAATAACCCTAAGTTAAATATTAAAATGTATGGTCATCAGCTGGAACAAGTCAAAGTAGTAAGATTTCTGGGTATGTGGATGGATTCTAAGTTAAATTTTGGAGTTCATATTCAGAAATTAATAGAAAAGTGTAAAAAAGGAATAAATGTTTTAAGATGCTTGTCAGGTGTTGATTGGGGGGCAAGTTGTATGTCACTGAAAAGAATTTATTATGCAGTGATAAGGTCAAATATGGATTATGGAAGTATGGTATACAGTTCTGCGAATAAAACTTTACTTAAAAAAAATACAAGTAGTACAAAATCAGGCCTTGCGAATTTGTTGTGGAGCATTTAAATCTTCTCCGGTAATATCACTACAAGTTGAATTGGGAGAATTACCATTGGAACAACGCAGAATGCAATTGAGGATGAGATACTGGTCTGGTGTATGTGGACATCTGGAAAGTCATCCAGTAAAAATATTGTTGAAGGAATGTTGGGAATATGAATATAAAGAAATAGTAAGCTTTGGCTGGTTAGTACGGAAGGAGGCAGACAGTTTGGGATTGAAAGAACATCTAATGGTCCCATCTGTTCCAATACCAGCAATCCCCCCTTGGATGTATCCCATGCCATTAATTGACTTAGAAATTCATAAAGAAATAAATAAACCAATTAGAATACCAACTGAATTAATAGTTAAACAGTATGTAAATCAAGAGTACTATTCAATATTACAGATATTTACGGATGGGTCAAAGGAACCAGAATCTGGAAGAACTGCAGCAGCAGTATTTATTCCTACATTTAATATTAAAATTGCTAAAAGATTATCTGATCATGTTTCGGTATTTACCACTGAACTAATAGCTATCATATTAGCACTACAGTGGATTATAGAAGTTCAACCAGCAAGATCGGTGATATGTACAGATTCAATGGCTGCTCTTACTAGTCTTATGAGTGGAAAATCGGAATCTCGGCAAGATTTAATATTTGAAGTTTTACAGTGTCTATTTAGAGCAAAGCAGTTAGGGATATTGGTATTTTTTCTCTGGGTGCCAGCACATGTGGGTGTGGATGGTAATGAGGAGGTAGACCAGTTGGCAAAGGAAGCTTTAATTCATTCACAAATAGAAATGAATGTATCACTAAGTAAATCAGAAATAAAGAGATTAATAGCAATTGAAATTAATAAAAGATGGCAAAAGGTATGGAATAATGACTGTAAAGGAAGACATCTTTATCAAATTCAACAACAGGTTGGAATTGAGAGGAAAAGATATGGAAATAGGAAGAAAGATGTTATTATTACAAGGTTAAGAATAGGGCACACTGCTTTGAATTATAGTCTTTATAAAATAGGGAAGCATGATACAGGAAAATGTGATAAGTGTGGGGAGTTAGAAACAGTGCAGCATATTCTTTTAGAATGTGCTGCATATGAATGGGAGAGACAACAGTTAATTCAAGAGATACAATGGATGGGAATTGATACAATTTCAATGAAAGTATTGTTAGGAAATGGGTCAAGACAATCAACAATTTATGAATTAATATTTAAATATTTAAATAAAATAGGAATAATAAATAGAATTTGATTTTTTTTTTTTTTTTTTTTTTTTTTTTTTTTGTCTCCTTCCTTCCAAAGCCAAGCACACTCCACACTCCAGATCAGTAGGTGGCGGGAATGCACCATTTAAGTTGGTCTGCCAATCCGCCATTAAACACCACAAGAAGAAGAAGAAGAAGAAATAAAAGTGTTAGTTTTGTAGGCGCCCTTGCGTCCTGTATGCATGTCCAGTTGGGCGTCGCTAGTAGTGCAAATGATCCAGGGCTTTGCCCTTCATGTAGAATCTTTTATTTTAACGGGGGTCGGGGGTTTCTCCCCAGGGACATTTTTTAACTTGGGCTGTTTCAGTTAGTTTGTTTGAGAAGGAAAGGAAGACCGCTTAGATACGTTTTTCGTTGTTGTTCTATGCGGATAATGCGGTCTAAGGCCCAAGGGCGACATGTTGGTGAAAGTGCAATTAGAAAAACAAAAAACAACAACAACAACAACACAATCTCAGTGTTTGTATATTTTCATATTCACAAAGTTGTCAAATTATTAGGGCTAGGAAAAGATTAATCGCATCCAAAATAAAAGTTTCTACATGATATGTGTGTACTGTGCACAGTTTTAATTAGGTTAGTCAAAATGTTAATGTCAATTTTTTTTTACATTGTTTTATTACATGGGACATGTGTTTCCATGCATGTTGTTGAGATGTCTTTTTGTATAGCCTATTCATACATGGTTGATTATTCTTGTTGCGTATGTATTATACTATTTATTTTGTGTGTGTTCTATTATTGATATTAATCTATAACCAGAAGCGTAGGTTTGATTTTGAATTTGGTGGGGATGGGACATCAATTTTAGGGCTGGGTATCGATTCACATGTTCAATTTCGATTCGATTTCGATTCGTAAGCTCTCAGATCGATTCAATTTTGATTCTCGATTCGATTTTCGATTCCTGATTTGATTCTCGATTATATTCTTCGACTATAATGAATATAGATGTAATACAAATCCTATATTTATAAAAGAAAGAACATAAGTTTACTAGTGGTTATTGATACAAATAAATTAAGAGCCACACCCTGTAAAACTCTTTATTTTAGGTACACTAGCCTATACACTAAATGCATACAATGAATGGACAGGATTTTGATGCAAGATGCAAGATGCACATGGAAGCTTGATTTCAATCTTTGAATTAAATTGAAAAAGTTGCACAAATAAATACAATAGAATAAAGAAACATTTTAGGGTAGTTTAAAGTATAAAGTAATCCAATGTAAAATAACACTGGATAGTCTTTTTAGTCCAGACTGAATTAAATACATAGGCTATTAATTCTGATTGCTTACAATTAATGCTATATTATGTTGTTATGACAACAGAATTAATGGCAGACACGTATGGCTGCGTTCACTTTAAGAACTAGTGCGCAAATCCATTACTGTTTCATTATAACTTTCTGTCACACACGTTTAATGCTAATTTAAGACATAACCGACTGTCTTTACGAGGTTACTCACCAAGACAGTTTTGACATAATTTTGCTTTTAACTTTTAAAGCGATATAATCCAGGGATAAAACTTTTGTTTCTGGGAAGCTGTTTGTGAGGCGGATTTAGGCTGTATTGTATGTGCGCGCAGTGAAAGACATCTCTGAGAGTGTGCGTGCTGGGGATGGTTTAACATTGCTGGAATGTTTAAACTGGTAATCCAATGATAAACGTTCAGTTACCTGGTAACCTGGCCCTAGCCAGATGAATATCGCTCCGCCTAGCTCCACTCACATCCATCTGGAACCTCTCCCATTGAGAGTGATTTCTCCAAGCAATTTTATGGCCTAGCCAATCAGGACGCAGGGCGGGAGTATCACAGATGTGACGTAGTGGAGAAGCGACCGTGCGTGAGACTGTTTTGATTCAGATAACAATGGCGGCTCGCATCAGAGGAAGCAAGCGTTAACACTGATGCTGCTATTTCATCCGTGTTGTCCAATTTACATAACATTGTTTCATTAAAAGAACACCAGAGAACGGCATCTTCGAGTCTGCCGATAAAGCGAAAGCACCGACTGCATATCCGACATGATCTTACCTGAACTTGTAACAATGTTAAACCGAGTTCTGTAAGTCGTTCGTGTATACTTTTTGGTTGGCTTCTTTGTTAAAAATAAGTTTGCTGTGCATAATGTTGCCTTTTATCCGCACATTTTCATGGCACAGACGGCATTGATCGTTTACCGACATTGCGCTGATTGATGGCTATTCTGTTTTGTTTTTCCTGCGTCGCTCCCATCAGCGTCACGGGTTGGCTTCGGTGTGAGTGGTTGAAATAGCACGTCGATCAAGATGACAGACACGTGGCTTATCCAATCGTATGCAAGAATTTTTGATAAGGCCCAGCCTTCTGAAACGCCATTTCAATGGATCGGTTCCAGATGGATGAGTGGAGCTAGGCGGAGCGATATTCATCTGGCTAGGGCCAGGTTAAGTTACCGGTGCAATGCTGGCCCGATTGTGCAAGTGAATATTCCGTCTCATCCCAACTCCCAAACGCGAGTGTGTACCTGCAGATTCGTGGCCGTCTGAGAATCAATTTTGTATCGTCCACATTTTTAAAAAACGATTAATCGAAAAATCTATTTTTTTGCCCAGCCCTAATTAATTTATAAATAAATTTTGAGTTTTGATCGAAATTATTGCTAGGGATATATCAGTGTCACTGGATATTGGTAGGGACACGTCCCTAGCGTCCCTACTAAATTCTACGCCCCTGTCTATAACTAGTTTTTTTCCCCAAGTGCATGGAGGTGTATGTAATAAAATGGATCTAAAATATTTAATAAACAATTCTTATTTTGTAGTTGGTTTAGTTAATGGTAACCATAGTAACAACATGAAATAAAAAATAATGATAAAAAATTGGTTCCTGGAGGCACCTGTGGTAGTTTCTCCTTAAACCTAACTACGTCCTATAATATTTATACTAGCACGTCTACAGTTGGCGTCGGCCAAGTCTAAGGTCCTAGCGTAATGAGTTTATTTTCTATATATGTATATATATATATGTATATGTATATATGTATATATATATGTATATATATATATATATATATATATATATATATATATATATATATATATATATATATATATATATATATATAAAACGGATAATTATATATCGATATAAATAAATACATCAATAAATAAATATATAATTTCCGTAACAGAGTAAAGCCAGAGAAGAGGACAATCAGGACACAGAGATGATAATAAAAATGAGGATCTTTATTGAAGAAGTTTAATTGTGTATGTTTCAATGGTCATACTTTGTCTGATCAGCACGACTCCTAATCTACAAATGACTAATCAGTGAATAAACATTTGTATGTAAATGGTTTAAATGATTTTTATAAATGAGTATATGATAAAATAGAACAATAAAAATGAAAACATGATAAATTATTATAAATGATTTAATAAATGAAGAATAAATGCATAAAAGAAAGAAAGTAAAACAACATCATGGTTGCTTTCTTGAAGAAACACAGTTTACATTTGACTATTCCTATAATCTATAGCTAGTTTTAATATAATAAGCAAACGGAATGGAAATTATGGAAAATTAATGGCGCTGACATTTTGCAGTTCAGATATTATCTATGATTACATAGTATTGCAGCAAAATAATCTCTTTCTGATAGAACAACAAATAAACAGATGTTGAACAGATAAAACAAAAGAAAAGTACAGATTAAACAAATGAATGTACAGATTTGTATAACAAGTACACATTTTAAGAAATAATATAGAGGAAAATAAAGAAAATATCATCAAGAAGGAGCAACAGAGATCTACTTCTGAATGTCAGGTTAAAAGACTGTTTCTACACTCGTAATATGCAGACCCAGTCACCTCTCAAAACAAAACACACAAGATGCTTTTAGAATGGATGATCCGTTAAATTCAAAAATCAAAGCTACAATAATCTAGAAAGAAGCGGACAATTAAAATCTTAATATTTGGATTAATTTTTGGATTTAATTTCATACATTTATATGTGCATCTATAAAAAATGAATCAAACAACTTCTGATCAAAGACTAGAGTGCTAACATTGATTACGTTTACATGTGCACCAATAATGCGATTGTTTCTAGTAATCAGAGTAAGGTCTTAATCGCTTACATTAGGATGTTTAGATGACTTGAGCAGAACTCTTCAGTTTACATGCAATTTCAATTATTTTGATTATTTGCTATATGGTCTTTCCACACTCTATAGGTCTACAGTATGCATGTTACCAGCCATTGTTTTAATCCACTCACATCTAATAATTTAAAAAAAAACATTTTTATTATGTATGATCCCATGAAGAACATCACAATGCTAGGTTTGCCTTCACCGTTGCGTTCTTTGCGCTGTCTGGATGAAAATGCTGAGCAGAGATTGTGCAGCGGGTTGAATTTAGCAATTTGGAAAAGAGAAAACTTTAGAATAATGTTGCAGATTTCATTCATGAAATTGAACAACACACGGCATGCATCCGTGTAGAATCAAGCGCATGCACACTTTGGTCAGAGCAGTAATAATGAGGTTCAGGGGTTTCCATATTGCTACTAAGATTGGCGTACGTCACATAGTTAAATGCTAATGTGGTTACTATTATGAGCTTACTCTCATTCGTTTATCGAATTCTTGGGTTTACATGAGGTAAAGTTTAATCGCAATATTGCCGAAATCCAGTTATAATTGCATTAATAGGGTGCATGTAAACGTAGCCTACTGAGTGACACCTCAACTGGACACTTTACTGTTAGCAACTCCAAAAACAGCTCCACCAATACCCCCAGCGACGGCTCCAACACCACCTCCAACACCAGCTCCTATAAGAGCTCCAGTACCAACAGCTCCAGCAGAAACCGCTCCGGCTTCGCAGCCGTTGCACTCAACACAAGCTGTAAGAGAAGCTCCAGCAACAGAACATGTAACAGTAGCTCCTCCACCACTAACAGCTGTTACAACAGCTCCAATACCTGCTCCAACACCAGCTCCAACACCAGTTAAAACCAATGCTCCAACAGTTATTCCACCAACAACAAAAGCTGCCATTTGAAAATGACTCTTGTACTCGGAAAAGAAGTTTTCAAATCCTTTTTGGCTCGCTGCTTCTCTATCTGCTTTATCTTCTAACTCTTTTCTGACTCTCTCCTCTGTCTCCTTCACCACTCTATCAATCTCCTCTTTACTTTGTTTCTCCTCTTGTTGTTTTCTCTCCTCTTTATCTCTCTTTATCTGTTCTTCTGCTTCTTGTTTGCATTTCTTAGCATATTCAAACATCTCATTACTGTAGTGTCCTCCTCCATTCTGCTCTATCATTGAGTCAATCTTCTGCAGTAGATCGTTCACCTGATCTCTGTTATTCTGATCTTTATTGTTCAACACGTGATATCTGCCTCCACACTGATCAACTAGTTTACTTAAATCTTTGTTATTATCAACGAGCTCTTCTATAGTCTCTCCTTCTAGCTGATCTCCATTAGTGAAGAGAATGATGGAGTATTTTAACACCTCCTGACCAAACAACATCTCAATCATCTGAGGAATCTGCTGCTCCTGTTCAGTGAATCTGTCAATTACTCTGAGAACAATGAGAAAAGCGTGCGGTCCAGGACTGGATCTAAAAACACTTTTTGCTATCTCCATCATTATCTCTTCAGGTTTTATAGTAGTGTCAAAGAATCCAGGAGTATCAACTACAGACACAGATCTGTCTGAAACAGTGGCATTTTTCACTGAACATTCACTGGTTACTGAACTCTGGCTCCTCTGAGATTTAAACTCTTTCTGTCCCAGGATTGTGTTTCCAGTAGCACTCTTTCCAACACCACTTTTACCCAGGAGAACAATCTGTCTGGATAAACGGCTATCGACAGGAACATCCTGGATGTTGACTGGAATTCTTTGCTTTGGTTGTTTTGGTACTGCAAAAAATATAAATAAACACAATCAAACAATCACTTATTTGATCCTGGAAGACACTTTTTCACTGAAATATTCTGGTGTGGGAATGGAAAACTTGAGATGGAGAAAGGTAAAAGGGGTAGAGATGTATGAAAATCACTGAATGCGCATTAAATTTATATACTATATCTTACACTTAACATATGGTAAATACCAAGTTCACAGGCAGATTATATCAGACCATATCACTGCTACTTATAAACTCCAAAACTTTTTTATATAAACAGGTTCCACATAAACTGGGTTACGTTAAACAAACATAATTTTTTTCATGTAAGCTCAATGTTCAAAGTTCATGTAATTAAGTAATTTTAAGTGACCAAAATAAACTCTGAGCTGAATGTTAAATGAACACTGAAGCAGTGTTAATGTTAATGAGATAATTAAGTTAATAATTGAGTGATGATTGAGCATTATTGAAGACACCTGATGTAAACAAGCAGAATCTCTGAAGAAGAAAACCGGAATATTAGGCCACCATTATAATGATCAGTGTTTGTTGTAGTTGGGCTCTTGACCCTCAATAAGTTTAGATTTTGTTTGGCAGCAGTATTAACAGCCAGATGAAGAAATAAAAAAGTTGATCTGATGGTGTTATTGTTATTGTGTTTTAACATGATCATTATTTCGCAATCATTTGACCTGAACCTTATGGATTTGAGTTTACCTTGCGACACTGTCATTGTGGAGCATACCATTTTTAGCCTTTTCAATGAAATCCAAAAGATCAAATCAATAAAAAAATAAACATCTAAAAAATAAACATTTGTACGCAGAGATAGACATCAAGAATTAGCGTATGAATCTCAGCAATGGGGACAAACACATCAAAACAAAATCTCATTATTTATTCAAGCAGCAATGCATGATGGGAGTCATGAATGAGTTTTGATTGGTGGCACTCAGAATGCACTGCGACATGCTTTATATATTTGTCACCATTGTTGAGATTCACAGTCTGATTCTTGATGTCTGTGTATGATGTTCATAATGTCTACATAAATTATTTTTTAAAGAAGTTTCTTTTTTATTGATTTGATCATTTGGATTTCATTGAAAAGGTTAAAAATGGTATCTCTTCAATGACAGTGCTGCTTTAATCCATAAAGTAAACTTAACTCAGAAATAGGGTTCTAGCCTAAATGAGTTCAGTGATTCAGGTCTAATGATTGTGATATAATGATTGTTAAAACACAACCAATACCATCAGATCACCTTTTCTATTTGTTTATCTGACTGTTATAACTTCATGTACTGCAGCCAAACAAAATCTAAAGTTAATGATGTGGGGTCAAGAGCCCAACTAAAACAAACACTGATCACCATCAGTGATTGGCATCATCATGGTGACTTTAAATACCGGTTTTCTTCAGTGATTCTGCTTGTTAACATCAGGTGTCTTCAATAATGCTCAATCATCACTCAGTTATGCACTTAATTATCTTATTAACTTTAACACTGCTTCATTGTAACCCATTCAGTTATGTGCAGCCTGTTGACATAAAAAAGTTATTTAAAGCCAACATATCATTTATTTGAAGGTGTTGAAGTTATATGAACAAATTATGTTTGTTAAACATAACCCAGTTATGTGCAACCTGTTGACATAAAAAAGTTAATTAAATCCAACATATAAGTTTTTTGAGTGCAGTTTTCCTTACTGGTACTATAATCTCCTTTGGCAAACAGACATTGTGGCCATAATGATAAATTAATGAATGAATGTATTAATAAGCAAGGAATCTCAATTCCTACATTAATAATATGATGCATGGCTAAAATAAACTTTAAATCTAAGTTAAAATAAACTTACAACTCTCCAAGTTCCTCATGAAAACTTTAGATATCAGAGAATTGACTTGATCATTTGGCTCATTCGTCTTGTTGTTGAAGCTGTGGAATCTGCCCTCATATTTTTGAATAAGATTCTTCAAGGTTTCATTCTCTTTAATGAGTTGATTTATGCTCTTATTTTCATCGTTGAGTTGATCTTCTCCAGTGAAGAGAATCCAGGCTTTCTGCATGCGTTTTCTCCCAGTAGCTTCTCAATCTTCTCCACTGCTTCTTGATCTTTTTCAGTGAATCTGTCACACTGGAGAACCATGAGATACGCACAGAGGCCTGATTCACATTTCTGCAGAAACTCTTCATATTTCCTATGCTCTTCCTCACTTTCTAAACCAGAAAATCCTGGTGTGTCATAAACCGTGATTGGTAATTTACAAACATCGGCGTCTTCACCAGCAAAATCTTGAGTGACTGAAATGGAGCTTTCCTCTGATATGAAAGCTTCTTTTCCCAGTATTGTGTTTCCTGATGTACTTTTCCCAACTCCAGTTTTTCCCAGCAAGACCAAATTTAAACGCAGATTTGACAGCACATTTTTCATCTCCATTTTTATTTCGTAGCCTATAAAGAAATAAAATTAACATGGTGTAAAAGAAAAAAATACATCAAAAACAATTTACCACTGAAAATTGCAAATGCTTCCGTTCAAAATATACTAGATGCTTTTGTTGTTACAATAACATTTTGAAGATCAAATATGTAAAATTAAGGTTAAGATTTGACATTGATTATCATCTTACATATTTGCAAATATGTGATGTATTGCCGGTCCTTGTTCTTATTCAAGTTATCACATTTTTAGTTATCACATTTACACTATACAGTACACATCCTATGGTGCTTTTTGCAAATAATTAATAATTAGGATTAAAGTAAAAGCAAAAAATTACATGTAAAAAATTAAATGTTTAAAATAGGGCCCTATCTTCGCACCCCTTTAAAATGACATACACCAACGCATTTATCATTCCTATTTTGCACCCGTGCAAAGCGGGCTTTTCCCTCCACAGACGCACGCGGTAAACTAGGGAATGAACTTGCGCTTCCTGGGCGGTCGACGGCAAAAAAGGTACTAGCTTTAAATTAGACAAAAAATTTGATTTTTAGTTTTAAAGACACCATTTTAAAAACTTTTTTTATTTATTTAATTTTAGACTGTTCATTTGTGTGTACTGTGTACAGTTGCTCAAGCTGACATTGGGGGGGGGGTATCTATTTTAAGATAACAAATCATAAAATATCCATTCAGCTTTTCCGCTTATCCAGGTCATAAAATATGTATTATCCTATTTAAATGTCCTAAAAATGAATTTAAACTAAATAGGTTTTATATATTAAAGTGATGTCATACATGTTTAAAATTATGTTAAATGGAAATAATGTGTTTGTGTATGTGTACTGTGTATAATCATGTTATGTTTTAAAATTGAATATATTTATATATTATGACTGCACAGGGCATTGTAAAAATTAAGATTAATGACATATTGGGTTGCTTATTTGAGGACATTTAATATATTTAACGATTTATTGATCTGCCTTAGGTGGAGGATGACACAATATTCTTCTAGAAACCAACTTTGTTTATTTTCATCTAATCACCGTGAAGCTGCTTTGATACAATCTGTCACAATTTACAATCTCTTGACTTGACTAAACATATATATTAGCATATTTTTAACTTTTAAAACAACATTGATGTAACTACATGCTACTACTACATCATATTTGTAGTCCCTAAATGCATTGATTTACATATATACTGACATGTAGTCTACATGTCAGTATATATGTAAATCAATGCATTTAGGGACTACAAACTAGCCTACCACAAACTACCAGTTCTGCAATGTGAAATCACGTGGCAACCTTAAACTTCCGTTGTCGCAAATCTATATTGCTCTGGTTTTGCCCAGTAAAAAACAAACGGGTGCTCAGCGCTTCATTCGTAAAAAAAAAAAAAAAAACACTCAGCTCCTGTTCCACTCACGACGATTTTAAAGGGCGGGTTTACTGCCATTTCACTTTTTTGATTTCAAATAGTGTGTAATGTTGCTATTGGTGCATGAAGAGTATCTGCAAAGTTGCAGCACTGAAAGTTTAGTGTAAGCAGAGATATCGTCTTTTAAAAATCAGGAAGTAAAATTGCCTACAAAAACGACTCGTTTTGGACTACAGATGGGTTATGGTACGTCACTAACCCACACATTTGCATCAACCACTCCTTCTGGAATATGCAGGAAAGGGCATGCGTCGAGTGGGTTGTGTTCACGCAGCGGTCAGGTCTTCTGTGTTTCGGGCTTCCCACGGACACTATACTTCGACAACAATGGATACAATTTGTGTTTGATTACATTCCTGAAAGTGACGATCGTAATCTAGCTCTCTGTGCTGCGCATTTACGAGAGACAGCTTCCAGAATCTCCACGAGTAAAACACTGGATTAACGTAAACAAGAAACTGTTTCTAAATCATGAAGCAGATCCAGCTTTAAAACCAGCAGTTAAAAGTCAGCAGTTGTTGGGCCACACTGTAAGTAGGCTAAGACTTCATCATTTTAAATGTATTTGCATGTATAATTCCCGACGTAGCGTTGTGTTTTTTTTTTATTTTTTTTTTTTTTTTCAAATGCCAGCGCTGGCTTTGTAGGCTTATATGGGCTACTAGTTTGGCTATTTTGTGTCTACAGCAAACGTGTACAAACATTATGGACCTGAATTTTGTATAAGTACTAATGTTGTAAATGTATTTTTCATATATATATGCTTTATGACTTTATTTTCAATTTGATCAAGAACGTAAACCTGCAAACGCTGTTTGAGTATAACATTAGTTAGCCAGTCAGTTGCTATCGTTGCCAGTCAGATGCTATTGTGTAAAACAAACGTGTATTAAGTTAAAAAATGAAGCAAATTATCATTCAGAAACCTTTATTAAGAGCCGTGTGTGGTGAGGTTCTGCTTGACTCGATTCATCGCGGCATTTCTCGGTCTGATTCTGCCTCTGCTGATACTGCAGTTCTGACATTATTTACGTGTATCCACCGTCATGTCAGGGGTTTTCAAATTGGGTGAATGTGAGCCTCCCCTTAGAGTAGGTAAGAACAGCCGAGCCCCCCTTCCCCCCTCCCTTCCCCAAAACTTGACCCAAATTTAAAAATTGAGATTTTGGTATTAATGGAAAGAGGACACCATAAGCTTTCAAATAATATTTTAGTCAAAGTCATACCTTGAATGGTTGTAAAGAATTGAATTCTGGTCGTCTGCCCTCGTTTCCAATTGAAAACCTGAGAAAATAGCCTTTAAAGTTTTTTTTTTTTGATATCTTTCAAAATCCATTGCATTTTAAGGGATAAACTATTTATTTTATAGCTTAATTTGACCAAATAAATTAATATAATGCGATTTAACCAGGCTGAAGCTCAAATTATTTTAAGTTTTTTGGAATCAATTAATTAAACCTTGATTAATTTACCTTTTACCTTTCAATTAATTTACCTTTTTAATTAAAAAGGCACTTTTACAAAAATGTTCTAAAATCAGAAAGATTTAACAGAGGTGCCAGAGAGAAATTCACTTTTCATATGGATTATTAGCCCACATAAGCAGAGAGCAGTCTGTTTCCTTTCGTTTTGAATGGTTCTGTTTAAAAGTAGTCATTTCAATGTATATATTTCTCTGGTCTGTGAGGCAAGTGGGATACCTTATACGCTGACTTTCGGTTCATGAGACGAGCTTTAATTCACGTGCCGCATTCATTAAATCCTGATAATTGGTTCGGTTGATGAAACATTGATTTGAATAAAGATAAAATAATTTCAAAACGAAATTCACTTTAAAGAAAGGCTTTGTGCTTTCTGTTTAGGCTCTGTAAAAGTTTTAGTGCTGCTTCCAGAGAACGGTCACTCCTGCGTTTTTTCCTCATAAATGCAAACACGGAAAATAAAATAAAATGAAGATTTTATGTTCTGGGGAGAGTCAACCCTTCTTCATCCGGTGGGTAGGATTACTTTTGGTTTGTGCAGTGTAGCTAATTCACATTTATTAGAATATTTTATTATCTGGGAATTATGGATCTCCTCCATAACGCTGAAATTGCCGAATTCGGCTGAATGTTTTGACGAATTACGCCACAGCACTTATATGATTGCACTGATTGGCTATAGCTGGGAGCAGACAGTGTCAATCAATGTATTGGAGATTGAGAAAACGGCAACCGTGACCATTATACTTTTAAACAGAATCATTCAAAACGAAAGAAAACAGACTGCTCTCTGCTTATGTGGGCTAATCCGTATCAGCAGATGTAAAGAAAACAAAGTTGCTTGTCAGATTTTCCTAACAAGCTACCAAGCTTATTTTTTTTAATAAAAACGCAACCCGCAACCCGTCCTGTTTTAACGGGACATTTAAAAAAATAAGTCGCGTATTATAAACTGACTCGCGCCTCCCCTGTCGCTCTTTGGCGCCCCCCAGGGGAGGCGCGCCTCACCTATTGAAAACCGCTGGTCTGATGTTATTCACATTTGGCATGCCCGCCCGTTTCGCCCGTAAAGGTCATGGTGCGTTATCTTCCGGACAACGCTGAGCGACAGTTTAGCCAATCACAACACACCGGCCGCAAACGAACCAATCTGAGCCCACTACGTCATTCTGAGGGAGTGTTTTCATAGACTCAGGAAGTCATCCGCTTGTTCAGAGGACAGGGGAAAGCGCGGCTGACAATAAAGGTGAAATTTATGAAAAATAAGACTTTTAAAAAGAAAAACCACGGATACATGTTATATTGCACCCCATAAACACGATCATGAAAAGAAAAAGAGCAGTAAACCCGCCCTTTAAAAATGCGGCGCTTCCATTGAAAAACAATTGAAAAAAATACTCCAATCTAAAAAACAACACTTTATTTAATATTTCATCATATTTCATTCGCATATCTTATTGATAAAAAAAAACATCTGCCTCAATTGAGCACACGTTACGTTTATGTCTATGTTTAAGTGCATCTTAGAATTGCCATTCAATTCTTTTATGAGATAGCCTAATCCAAAATTCACATACCACTATAGCCTGTATCGGGCGCTTGTTTACTGTCGCTTTGCTTTCGATTCGGTTTTGTGTTGATGCGTGTAGAAAGGGTGTCCGATAGAACGCGTTCTATGTTTAGTGAGAAAGTTCTCACTTGTACTTGTATGTGTGTAAATGTTTGGCCATTTATAATAAAACCTCAGAATTGCATTATTTTGCATTTTGTTTATGATGACTGAGCGATTCTGACGAGGACACCAAATATTGACCCACTCTGTTTGCACATTAGCACCGCTACTCATTTATATAATTCAGAGTACTTTTTGATTCAACTTGGAATAAACGCCAGTGAAGAGAAATATGGACACTAATTAAATCCAGTTCACATCAATCATTCGCTGTTGGTGTTAATAATTGTGTCCTTACCTGTCCGGAAATGCACTTCAGGATACAAGTAAAAATGCTGGAGCCTTGCGCAGATTAAACACTTGACAGAGATGTTCTGAGTTTGCTTTCGATTTCAAATTTTATGAGTTTAACAGTGTTGAAAGGAGGAGAAAAGCCGTGATGACTGTGAACCTCAGGCAAATGTTATGAATTA
>JAQIUQ010002474.1:77500-113246 GCA_030378365.1 Hybognathus amarus | reverse complement strand
GTGCAAAAGGCCCTTTAATAATATGATGCTAGAGCGATGTTGCACTATTTCAGTTGGGACTCTTATTATGAACTCTGTAGGGAGTGAACGGAAGAGCAGCTATCTGTTCCGTTCAGTGTGCATATAGCAGATTGCATCAGCCGCTGCTAGTAATCAGGTTCACGGCAATCACGAACAGCTGAAGACGGGTTTCAGGAGCATTATTGTCTTTCAAGTGGATGCCTTGTGTTCGTGTGCGTCCTATAACGAGTGAGTGTTGTTCCGTAATGTTTGCTGATTGATGCTCGTTATCAGTAATGACGCAGTTAACAGCTGTTCTGACGATCTTCATTAATCTGTCGATCTTCCAAGTTTAAAGTTATAATGTTTATACTGTTAATAATGGTAAATAATGTAAATAAATAGTAAAAGTAAATATGGAAGATGTTATATCCAGTGTTTATTATGTATCATTGTTATAAGAGGAGCAGCCTGTAGTCAGTATGTGAATGACGATTTGTAATGATGTTATTGAGTATTGCTTCTGTGTGTTGCAGAGAAACCACACACAATCACACAAGCATCTACATCCTTTATTACGAGCATGCCAAACACATCTATGCCAGCTAATGAGGATTCAGCCCATTCATGACCCAAACCAGGTCTCCATTAAGTGTGTTTAACCTGCTCGCATCTGTGTCAGTGTCCACCAAGCCAATGTTCATGTGCAACAGCAATCATCTTCATGCTCAAACACAATCAAGGATCTCCACTCCCTCTGGTGGCTGCTTTCATTAGTCTGCTGCACTATTGATCTCAAGTTCCATAGTTGTTAAAGTTTATGTAAAGGCTGTCTCCTCCTCTCATGCTAATTCTGCATAGCTGTGAGAATAAATCCACTTCAAACTATTCCTTCACTCTGTGGTGTTCTGACCGACACACCTGGTTCACTGCGATCTAACTAGCCCTAGCAGCTTCAGGTAGTTCTTCGTGACATTTTGTGGTCCTTCGAGCCGGATCGCAGCTGTGCTGGGAGCATGCAACAGAGTGATGAAGCAGTGTGGGGCCCCTCCACTCGGCCCAGGCGGCAGATAAAGCAGCCATCATATTTGAGAGATTATGAGGTCAGTGTAGCGCGACCGAAGATACATGACTCACATGTCAGCCCGCTACCACACGCGCCGACCAGGGAACGATGGAGTTCACAGCCTCATGTAAAGTGGAGTAGACTCCCCAATGAACGGGATGAATCTTCTACGAGCTCTGGGGAGAGCATTAACAACATGAGCCTTGGATGGCCACATGCCCCTATGCCCTACACGGAGGATGAACCGAGCAGGTTATACAGGGAGAGCATGCAGTATGATTTTGCCTCACCTTATCATAACAGAAGGGAATCGTGTGAGTCAGCAGCCTCAGCCAGAGTGCTAGGAGCAGAGCAGCGGGATCCATCATCAGAGCGATGGCCAGTGCCACCCCTTCCATTACCAGGTGACTCATTAGCGTTAGAGGAAGAGGAGTATGATGAGGGATTGCCCCCTCCACCATGGCCTTCGTTTGACTACCCTCCACCATCTGCGGTTGCCGAGGAACAGCGTATGGTCACCGTCATAGACAGAATGATGAGCGAGTTACAGTTAATGAGGGACAGCGTGACTTCCAGTGTCCCGGCCCACACTCGGCCACATTCTACCCCTCGTAGCTTGAACAGCCCTCAACCTAAACGAGGTCCTGAACAGCACTACGTCCAGTCTTACACCCAGGGGCCAGAACCATACATGGCCATGTCCCGTCCGCAGCCCAGAATGTATCGCACAGAGGCGGGATCTTCGACTCAGTACCCAGCCAGGCCTGGTACAAGTCAACCATACCCTGCTCGAGGCAAACAGTTCCCGCCAGCATCGATGACTCTGGGAGGAGGAGAGTACAGGGGGCCAGCACCAAGAATTCCTTTCTTAGTCCATAAGGATCCGATGGAGTCCCTCCGGCTTAAACTCGCCTTAGCAAACCTGCTACCCACTGACGCTACAGAGCTTTTCAAGTATCAGATTCTGGTGGATCACGTGAAACTTGAAGAGGCCTGTCTCATTGCCGACTCCTTCATTAACTCACCTAGGCCGTACACTGACACCATGGCAGCTCTGACCGAGAAGTTCGGCCAGCCGCACCATGTGGCTTTGCAGAGGATCGCTGCAGTGATGGATTCATCTGAGATCAGGAGAGGAGATGTAGCTGCCTTTGAGAGGTTCTCCCTGCATGTACAGTCACTCGTGGGTATGCTACAGACACTGGGCCCAGATGGAGAAGTGGAGCTGAGATGTGGCTCACATGTGGCACGACTCCTCACCAAGCTTCCGATGGAGATGAGAGCGAACTTCAGACGCCAGATGTTCCATCGTCCCGGACATACCCATACACTGCTCGACCTGGCGGAATGGCTCCGAGACGAGTCGTGGTGTCAAGGTTACGACAACCCTTCAGACATCCGTATCCAAGGACCTCGAGCCGAGAAGCGACGGAGCAAGCCAGTAGCTACGGTGCTGCACGGAGCAGAGAGCTATGCGTCGAACCGAGGATTGAGACAAGAGGGTCAGAGCTCATCTAAGCCCAAATGGGAGAGCAAATCAAAGCCCTACTGTCCATACTGCGAGGACACAGAGCACTTCTTGAACAGATGTCTAGCCGTTCAGAGACTCACAAAGGAGGAGGTCATTGAGTGGATCCGAGTAAATAAGAGATGTTGGAGATGCGGGAGAGCACATCAGGCAGCGCAATGCGACCTCAAGAAACTCTGCGATGTGTGTCAAGGGAAGCATCTGCGGGTCTTGCATGACGCCAACGCACGCCCCAAGGCTGAGCTGCCAAAGGCGGAAAGTTGTCTAGTGAGCACTAGCACAGAAGTCCTCTACCTGGACAGACCATCGGCCCACTCTCGTGTTCTACTGAAAGTCGTCAGAGTTCTCCTGCGCAACAAGGACAGGACATTAGACACTTACGCAGTTCTGGACGATGGTTCTGAGCGCACAATGCTCCTCCCCGAGGCCGTTGATAAGTTGGGTTTGGAGAAGAAACCTGAGGACTTGGCTCTCCGCACAATCAGGCAGGAAGTTCAAACTCTGAAGGGAGCTGCTGTCTCATTTAAAATATCATCCTCTACCAATCCTAAGCGGACATTCCGGATAGTGGAAGCCTTCACCTCTCAACGCTTGGGTCTAGCAGACCATTCCTACCCCATTCGCAAGCTTGAAGAGGAAGTACAAGCACCTGGCAGATCTTCCCCTCGAGGCATTCAATCACGTTAAGCCGCTCGCTCAATTGGCGCTGACTACCCCCATCTACTAAACCCTATCGAGCCAGTGAAAATGGGCCCTCCTGGAGGTCCGGCAGCCATTCGCACTGAGACTGGGATGGACTCTTCAAGGACCAGCACACCTTACACAGTGGGCACCAAGCACCCAGCAGTGTCTCTTCACTAGTGTCTCACCCCAGACGATGGAGTTGATGCAGAACGTGGAGAAGCTTTGGAAGATGGACACACAGCCATACCAGAGCGTTAAACTGGCAATGCGGTCGAAGCAGGACAAGGAAGCAGTGGAGCTCCTAGAGGTCAAGACAAGGCGAGTGCAGGTCGCAGGAGTCCACAGATATGCCACACCTCTACTACGGAAGCGAGACATCCCACCTCTCCAGGCTCCTATGGAAGCTGTGTTACCCAGCCTCAGAAGTCTGGAGAGACGCTTGGCCCGGGACCCCCTGCGAGCCGACGAGTACTGTGGAGCAATTCGCAAGTTGGTGGAAACTGGAGCGGTTAAGAAGATTGATTTAAAGGAAGCCTCACCCACGGAGGAGTCGTGGTATATACCTCACCACTTAGTGAGCCATAACGAAAAGAGTCGTTTGGTCTTTAACTGCTCCTTCCAATTCCGAGGTCGATGCCTTAATGATACCCTCCTTCCTGGACCAACATTGGGAGCCTCTCTCCTTGGCGTTTTACTGCGTTTCAGGGAACGTGCAGTAGCAGTCAGTGGTGACATCAGAGGCATGTTCCACCAGGTTCAGCTCTTACCAGAAGATCGGTCGCTCCTCAGGTTTATCTGGAGGGACATGAAGAGGGAAAACCCCCCTGATGTCTTCGAGTGGCAGGTCTTACCATTTGGCACTGCGTGTTCACCGTGTTGCGCCACCTTCGCTCTCCAAAGGCATGCGAGAGAGCATGGGGGTCCAGGAGATGGAGTCAGGCATTCAGTGGAGCACTGTTTCTACGTGGACAACTGTCTCCAGAGCGTGGACACGGCAGAGGAAGCTAAGGATCTGGTGGACCGGCTCAGGGAAGTGCTTGCATCTGGAGGGTTTGAGATCCGGCAGTGGGCCTGCAACATACCTGATGTCCTCAGGCACCTACCTGCAGAGGCGAGGTCTGATAGCATGGAGCGATGGCTTTCGCATGATGAACTCGGACTCTCAGAACCAGCCCTCGGACTCAGCTGGCATTGGGAGACAGACACCTTAGGCTACAAGAGCCGACCTCTGGAGTATGGACCACTTACCATGAGGAATGTTTACAAGGTGCTCGCCCGCCAATATGACCCCCTGGGATTGATTGCACCTTACACGACCCGTGCAAAGATGATCGTCCAGAGCATGTGGGACAAGCCGCGGGACTGGGATGACCCCCTTATCCCTCAAGATCTGCAGAAGGCATGGAAGGAGTGGGAATCAGAGCTACACCTGCTGTCACGTATCTCATTATCCCGACACTATGCCTCAGCCCAAACCGATCAGATGGTTGCTTCCAGACAGATCCATGTGTTCAGTGACGCCTCTGAAAGGGCATACGGAGCAGTCTCTTATCTGAGGACAGAGGATTCTGAAGGACGGGTTTACCTGGCATTCCTGGCGGCTAGATCCAGGGTAGCACCCCGGCGACAACATTCCATCCCGCGCCTAGAGCTCTGTGGTGCCTTGACCGCTGCCCAACTGGCGAAGACACTCGAGAGAGAACTGACCTTGAAGACGGATCAGACAATCCTTTGGAGTGATTCGACAACAGTGTTAACCTGGTTGCAGTCGGAGTCATGTCGCTTCAAGGTTTTCGTGGGTACTCGAGTCTCCGAGATCCAGGAGCTGACAGGAGAAAGTGCCTGGCGCTATGTCTGATTCTGCGCAGAACCCAGCGGATGATGTGACCCGTGGGAAAACCCTGGCAGAGCTGGCTATCCCTAACCGCTGGAGCCAAGGGCCATCCTTCCTTCATAAGGGACCTGCTGAATGGCCACCCAAACCTGGTAAGGCACCAGAAGAGGATATCACAGAGTACAAGAAATCTGCATCGTGTGGAGTGGTATCTAAAGCAGATAGACAGGGGACTCAACTGGGCCAGTCATACGGATCCTGGAAGGATATGGTTGAGGCCGTAGCACAAGAGGTACATGGGGCGGCAGACCGTGATGGGTCCTTGGTAGCGGAAGACTACCGGCAGGCTGAGATGACTATCTACCGGAGAGTTCAGGCTGAGTGCTTTCCGGAGGAGTTGCGTCACCTAAAGGCAGGGAAAGCGATACCTCGAGTAGTCGTCTCCTAACCCTGTCCCCGGAGCTGGACCTCGACGAGGGAATCATACGAGTTGGAGGAAGACTCCGACGTGCCGAATGGTTAGACCCTGCATTCAAACATCCGATTGTCCTGGACCCCTTGCATCCAGCGATAAAACTCCTTATCCAGGACTACGATGCTCGTCTTTGTCATCCGGGTCCTGAGCGAGTATTCGCCGAGATGCGCCGGGTCTTCTGGATTCTCCGTGGTAGGGAGGCAGTTCGGAGGGTGCAACACCAGTGCAAGGAGTGTCGACGATGGAAGTCTAAGCGTTGGTCCCGAGGATGGCCGACTTACCAGTGGCCCGTCTACGCTTATACAAACTGCCGTTCTACTCCACTGGCGTCGACTGCTTCGGGCCTTTCCAGGTCAAAATAGGACGACGCTCAGAGAAGAGATGGGGCATTATCTATAAGTGTCTTACCACCAGGGCGGTGCATCTAGACATCCTGCACAGTATGGACGCTGACTCGTTCCTGATGAGTCTCAGGCGGTTCATTGCTCGTAGAGGCACTCCAGCTGAACTGTATTCCGACCAGGGTACTAACTTCAAGGCAGGAGAGAAGGAACTCCGTGAGTCTTTCAGCAACATGTCTTCCGACCTCCAACGGCTCTTATCCAAGCAGAAGATTGACTTCCACTTTAATCCACCTGCAGCTCCTCACTTCGGGGGAACATGGGAGAGGGAGATCAGGTCTGTCAAGACTGCACTGTACACTGTCATAGGAGTTCAACCTATCTCGGAGGAGGTACTACATACTACCTTACTGGAGGTGGAGGCAATACTGAATACCAAACCTTTGGGCTATACCTCATCCAGTGCGGCTGACTTGGACGCTGTGACTCCTAATGTCCTCTTGATGGGGCGGCTTGACGGAGCACTACCTTCAGTTGTTTACCCTAAGAGCGAGGGTCTAAGCCGGCGGAGATGGCGACATAGCCAGGTTTTGGCAGATCATTTCTGGGCACGGTTTATCAGGTGCTACCTGCCAACCCTTCAATGCAGGCAGAAGTGGCATGGTGTCCCAGCTGATCTGACAGTGGATTCAGTAGTCCTGTTGATGGACCCTCAGTTCCCCAGGGCCCTTTGGCCAGTTGGCAGAGTGGTTAAAGTACATCCGAGTGCAGATGGTCATGTGCGATCCGCGGATGTGAAAGTCAAAGACAAAGTGTATACTCGGCCAGTTGCCCGGCTTATTACACTTCCAGTCATTCCAGATGCTGAGGAGGATGAGGAATGCTCCTCTACGGTCCAAATATAGGATGAGCCTTTTACGTGAGCAAATTGCACGCAATTTGGGGGCGGCTGTGCAAAAGGCCCTTTAATAATATGATGCTAGAGCGATGTTGCACTATTTCAGTTGGGACTCTTATTATGAACTCTGTAGGGAGTGAACGGAAGAGCAGCTATCTGTTCCGTTCAGTGTGCATATAGCAGATTGCATCAGCCGCTGCTAGTAATCAGGTTCACGGCAATCACGAACAGCTGAAGACGGGTTTCAGGAGCATTATTGTCTTTCAAGTGGATGCCTTGTGTTCGTGTGCGTCCTATAACGAGTGAGTGTTCCGTAATGTTTGCTGATTGATGCTCGTTATCAGTAATGACGCAGTTAACAGCTGTTCTGACGATCTTCATTAATCTGTCGATCTTCCAAGTTTAAAGTTATAATGTTTATACTGTTAATAATGGTAAATAATGTAAATAAATAGTAAAAGTAAATATGGAAGATGTTATATCCAGTGTTTATTATGTATCATTGTTATAAGAGGAGCAGCCTGTAGTCAGTATGTGAATGACGATTTGTAATGATGTTATTGAGTATTGCTTCTGTGTGTTGCAGAGAAACCACACACAATCACACAAGCATCTACATCCTTTATTACGAGCATGCCAAACACATCTATGCCAGCTAATGAGGATTCAGCCCATTCATGACCCAAACCAGGTCTCCATTAAGTGTGTTTAACCTGCTCGCATCGTGTCAGTGTCCACCAAGCCAATGTTCATGTGCAACAGCAATCATCTTCATGCTCAAACACAATCAAGGATCTCCACTCCCTCTGGTGGCTGCTTTCATTAGTCTGCTGCACTATTGATCTCAAGTTCCATAGTTGTTAAAGTTTATGTAAAGGCTGTCTCCTCCTCTCATGCTAATTCTGCATAGCTGTGAGAATAAATCCACTTCAAACTATTCCTTCACTCTGTGGTGTTCTGACCGACACACCTGGTTCACTGCGATCTAACTAGCCCTAGCAGCTTCAGGTAGTTCTTAGCTACAATTATATTATATTATATTATATTATATTTAGGTTGGGTATCGTTTGAATTTGAACGATTCCTGATTCCGATTTCGATTCCTTGTTTCGATTACGGTTCCTAACGATTTTCGATTCCGATTCTTTTAAGAGGCAGGGTCAAAAAAGTTTAGCTAACCTTGCTAATCAACGGTCTTTCTGAAGGAAATACTCCTTATGACACAAATACTCCTTTTGTCACAAATTTTGCATTTTGCAGAGATTTCGTTATTTTTAGAAAAGTGAAGCCACACTTTGGACCGCCGACGCTAAGCTACTCATGTTCGAACTTGCACGGTTATGCAAACACTTACGGTAGATGCTTCTTCGTTGGTGTTGTTCAGCGGTTTCTTCTTCCGGTTCGGCGGACTGTGAATATCGAAACTAGGAATCAAAATTTTAACTTTTGAACGATTCCGGAAAAGCGAAAAGTTAGTCCCGGTTCCGATTGAATTCTATTCTCGATACCCAACCCTAATTATACTATAATATATTATATTATAAAGTGTTCCATCGTTTAATTGATCCTGATAAGCGCTCAATATTACAGTCTGTAAACATGATGGCTTTCCTCTTCCATGAGGGGGTTTGGCTTCTCGACTGCTTTGTTTCCAGGTGTACCGTTAAGAACGCGACACACGCGTCTCCTGGAAATCCTGTAGAATTCAACAGATGACAACTTCTAAACTCCCGATGTGTGTCCATGGGTGTGATGTGACGTCTGAGGCTGAGACTAGATCTGACTTGATGCCAGACCTTAAGTCCCTCAAAACTTGTCTGTATTACTGCATGGGACAGTGTTCAATGTTACTCTGCTATGTTGCTCTGTTTGCCTGTAGATTTGGCTCACTTTCAAACCAATCACTTCATCCACATACGCAATAGAGAGGGAAAAATTACTCATAGTGCATTATTAAAGTAAGTCCTTTTCCTTTGCTTGCATCATGAGGAATTGGGTACGTGAGCGGGTGTATGCGGTCGGAAAAACACACATGAAAGATTGATCAGTGAGGGTTAGATGTAAACAGCAGGTGCGTCGAGGTGGCAGAGAATCTCTGCTTGGGTTTTAATGCATTGCCATTAGGGATGAAACTCCATAAATCATCTGACCATGATACTTTTTTTTCCTTTGGGAAACGGACAAAGCAAAAAGATTTCAGTTGGAATCCGTCAGTGGAAGTGGTGTATAGATTCGTCTCCATCTAATGTTTCTTAGATGTGCAAATAGTGTTTCTTTCTGAAGAAGCAAGAGATGTTTAGTTGTTGGAAGTATGTTGACCCCATCACATTTGTGCACGACAGGAAGAGATCTGTTTTCTCACAGCCTGACAGCTGCGCTCCAATGAACAATGTCTCTCTCTCCCTCTGTCATTTTTAGTGGGGTTTGTAAAGTCAAGCTACACTATTACTATATAGGGTTAGAGATTTGTTCAAAAGTCGAGAACCATAGCCCTTGCTCTAACAGTGATGGGGTGGCTCATTGTCTTTTCCTCATCTCATTCACCTTTCTCCTCTCCATTTGTTTGCGGTTTTTCTCTGAACTGTCCAATCACAGTAAAGGAAATGCTTGCTCAATAGGAAATAAGTGAATGAAAGGTTAGCATAGATTGACCTGAATGATAGCAGGGTTGTATGTTAGCAGGAATTGTTAAGCAGGACTTATATTGAGTGGTGATGATATTTAAAAATACTAAAAATCAATACTAAATCATCAATTGCCCACCCCACATATCCGAATGGCTGCCCTAGCAACCACATGGCAACACCCTGACAACCACCCACAACATCCTGAACATCCTCATTTGTTTGTCTTTTTCAGGATTTCAAGGGCTGCATCTGTTCTGTTGTCGGATCCTTGCTTCCAGCTTCGCTCCATCCAGTACCTGCTGGGAGAAGAGGAGGGTGGAGCCATCGGCGCTGACAGCAAACACTTCTCTCTGCACACATGTAAGCCATGACTAAACGCATCCAGGCCCGACGCCAGGACACTTGAATTGGGGCGGTTGGGGGTTGCTTGGGGCTAGCGGTTGAAATCGTAACAGAATCTCAATTTTGGTTGTTATATTTAGTCCACATTTTATTTGTCGCATTGCATGCAGTTATATCAATATTTTATGGTTTAAATATACTCCTGTTTCTTCGAATTGTCTTCCATATCCAGTTTTGTGAAAGTGATTGTGTGTTCTTAAAATAGCCCCGTCTCCATCGTATCACTCAGCTCTAATTTCCAACACTAAGATCAAATCTGTGTGGTGATTGAGATGAAGTTATTATAGCAGAATTATAATCTGCTATAACTGGCCTTTATTGTTGAAGAGTTTTAGCAACTGTCTAAAATATAGACAATTTTCTGTCTATATTGTTATATTTTTCCACAAATGTATTGTAGCTTGACTGGTTGAGCATTATGCTCATGCGTTTAATTCCCAAGAACACAACATGATGGGGGGAACTCATGATGGGGGAGGAGAGAGAGTGAGCCAATCAGATGTAGGGGCGTGTCCACTCATAATGGGGGAGGAGAGAGAGTGAGCCAATCAGCTGTAGGAGGCGTGTCCTCTCATGATGGGGGAGGAGGAGAGAGAGTGAGCCAATCAGCAGTAGGGGGAGTGTCCACTCATGATGGGGGATTGTCCACTCATGATGGGGGAGGATGAGAGAGTGAGCCAATCAGCAATAGGGGGCGTGTCCACTCATGATGGGGGAGTGTCCACTCATGATGGGGAGGAGGAGAGAGTGAGCCAATCAGCAATAGGGGTGTGTCCACTCATGAAAGGGGAGGAGTAGAGAGAGTGAGAACAATCAGCAGTAGGGGGCGTGTCCACTCATGATGGGGAGGAGAGAGAGTGAGCCAATCAGCAGTAGGGGCGTAGGGCATACTGATGCGTAGGGCAACTTTTTGGGTAATGTTGCTGGGCACTCTTGTCGTCAATGGGCAACCAGATGAGACACGGCCCACGACCAATCTAAATTATCCAGATAGAAATGTATTGCCTTTTTTCAATGGGGAAGTGCCCAAGCAACAATCGTTCGGCAAGCATTGCCCAGCAACATTTCTCAAATAGTTGCCCTGTGTATTTTTTTTTCGTGAAATATTATATTTCTTCTCTTCAGCTACTTTAAAGAGTTTGTGCATTTTGTGGGCGGAGCTATGAAGGGAGATGTTTGTTTAGGTTGATTAGGTCCCAATATCAACTTTCAGAAATTGCTTACTGCCTCTTTAAAAGAAGATAATGTAAGACATTTAAGACATCCATTTCACAATCACGTTTATTCATGTTTTTGTTTTATATAAAGTATTTCATATAATTAATGTACTAAATTATCGTTAAATTGACAGTCCTATTTATAATGTCATGTATTGAAGTAGCAATGAAACTGACATCAGGAAATCATCTCCCATTAAACTGTACTGCAGTGGAAATCGATTCCTTCCGCACTAAAGCTCAGGTCTGCTCTAACTATATAGACCATCCACCCCAATACACCACTTTACTGTAAAAGGCCTTGATTAATTATTTACTCTAAGTGGATGCATTTCCATGTACTCTATGCCCACACTTCTAAACTGATCTACTTGAGGAGAGAGTCGGGCATAACAAAAAAGTCTTCTTTAGGCATTCAAGGAACAATGCTTGAGTTTGTTCACAGTATTTGAAAGGAGAGCCTTTTTGATACTCTGCAACAACCACAAAAAAACTTAGCTTGTTACAAGAGTTTTGAGTTTTTAAAAGCTCCAGGAGTGTTAGTATTCCGTTCTACATTTTCGGTTTTTGGCTTTCTTTTTGGCATTGAATCTCCTAAATGATTTTGGAACGATTTACAGTGTTTAATAATTAAAATTTATTATTAATAATTGGTTATTAAAAACCAAAAATACTACGTCATTAAATGTTATTGTGGCTTTTTATATAACTTAAACTTTTCAGCCCTTCATTTTCAGCCATTTATTCTTAAAACAGGCTAAAAACATTTAGTTAATGAAAGAATTAAGTTAGTTTCTGAACTGCCTTAATTCTTTGTGGCATGGATTCAACAAGGTTCTGGGAAACGAGTTCCTCAGAGATTCTGGTTTCATATTGACATGATACGTATCAATCACGCAACTTCTGCAGACTGTTATCCTGCTCGAAAGAACCGTCAGAAGAGGTTCACTGTGGACATTAGAGGGATGGACATGGTCAGCAACAATAGTCACGATGAGTGTTCAGAGAATGCTCTTCTGCTTCAAGGTTTGATGTGTTGAGTGTTCAGAGATGCTCTTCTGCTTCAAGGTTTGATGTGTTGAGTGTTCAGAGATGCTCTTCTGCTTCAAGGTTTGATGTGTTGAGTGTTCAGAGATGCTCTTCTGCTTCAAGGTTTGATGTGTTGAGTGTTCAGAGATGCTCTTCTGCTTCAAGGTTTGATGTGTTGAGTGTTCAGAGATGCTCTTCTGCTTCAAGGTTTGATGTGTTGAGTGTTCAGAGATGCTCTTCTGCTTCAAGGTTTGATGTGTTGAGTGTTCAGAGATGCTCTTCTGCTTCAAGGTTTGATGTGTTGAGCATTCAGAGATGCTCTTCTGCTTCAAGGTTTGATGTGTTAAGCGTTCAGAGATGCTCTTCTGCTTCAAGGTTGGATGTGTTGAGTGTTCAGAGATGCTCTTCTGCTTCAAGGTTTGATGTGTTGAGTGTTCAGAGATGCTCTTCTGCTTCAAGGTTTGATGTGTTGAGTGTTCAGAGATGCTCTTCTGCTTCAAGGTTTGATGTGTTGAGCGTTCAGAGATGCTCTTCTGCTTCAAGGTTTGATCTGTTGAGCGTTCAGAGATGCTCTTCTGCTTCAAGGTTTGATGTGTTGAGTTTTCAGAGATGCTCTTCTGCTTCAAGTTTTGACGTATTGAGTTTTCATAGATGCTCTTCTCCTTCAAGGTTGGACGTGTTGAGTGTTTAGAGAAGCTCTTCTGCTTCTCACTGGATTTTTTGTCTTTTTTGGACCATTCTTTCGAAACCCTAGAGATGGTTGTATGTGAAATCCCAGTAAATCATCAGTTTCTGAAACACTTAGACCAGCCTGTCAAGCACAAACAATCATTCCACATTCAAAGTCACTTTTATCACATATCTTCCCCATTCAAATGCTCAGTTTGAACTTCAGCAGATCATATCGAGCCTAAATGCATTGAGTTGCTGCCATGTGATTGGCTGATTAGATATTTGCGTTAATGCGCAGTTGAACATGTGAGCCTAATAATGTTGGCCAGTCAGTGTATAGCTCAGAACCATGATTTCAACCTAAAAGTATTACGTAGCCAAGCAGATTACAAATGTTTAATGCAAGAAGTAAAATATATGAAAATGAATAATGCTAACAATAATATATAAACAAAGAACATAATATTTAATTTATGTATTTGGAACAGTATTGCAATGCAAAGTTGAATACAGATGAATACATCTTTACCTTTAAAAAAAGAATGTAAAACAATTAAAAACACTTTTGAATAGTGACGTTAACAGTTTGAAAGGATTCAACCTCTTACATTGTTTTAGTCTATTGAAGTTTAAGCCAGACACTATTAAAACATTTCCTGAGCATCACAAGACAAGGAAGGATCACTAAACTTCTCTAATGGAACTTGTTTAGCACAAATTATGGACAAAAAATAATAATCACAATAATAGTTAATTATATAGTGTCAATAAAATCACTGTCAATATAAAACAAATATTCAGTCACACAGTGACACTTAAGTGGCTAAAGATTTGCACCTTCAATGTGTGGTCACATTAGCTGTTTTTGTGGACAATTAAGGTCTAATGTCTATCATCAAAAGTGTCATCTTGCTCTGAGCTGTCGTCATGACAGATCTCGTCACAGATCTCGATATATGAATAGAGGCCGATCCTCGAAGCACATGGCCGGCCACAGGTGTCGCACATAAACTGGCTATGTTATTTTTAAGGTATTGAGCTTTCGGCGTCTTTGTTTGTCCTACTGCATCAGTGATCCAGCTGGACTCAAAGGAGTGTGAGGCAGTATGTCACTGTGCTAGTCATGATGTCCTATTTGTACCCATCTATTTAAGGTCATTTGGGTCCATGTTGCATAGGTTTCAAATTGGATTTGCTGCCATCCTTGCTGGCCATAAAAACCTGCTTCAGCAAGCTTGAATCGCCCATGCGTAAAATATGTCCAGGCCAGCGAAACTCAGCGAGCACAGGAAGGCCTCAATACCAGTGATGCCACAGGTACTGGTAGTACATCAGTATTTGGGACTTTATGCCATTTGACATGTGCGATATGAAGGAGACAACACAAATGGAGCTGATCAAGTCTGGCAATCTGCCGGCCTTAAATGGTCCAGGACTCATATTCTCTTGGACAACAAGTCACTTTCAAGCAGCTTACTTTGGTTAACCCAGCAAATTTGCAAGACCAACTTGAACCAGTTGCGAAATCTGGAAATTTTCAACTTTCCACGAAATTCCCAATATCCGTGGATTTCTATTCAATGACTTGATTTCGGCTGTGAAAACTGAACAGAGGTAAATTTTGACCACATCTCTAGGCTGTTAAAAGAACTTTCGAGATGCCAAGCGTTTGGAATCAATTTAGAACCGTATTGTTTTTCCACGGTAGTGAATCATGAGTTGCCTGAGGATTCCCACACTTATCTTTAGAGATCTTAGGCGAGTTGAAAAAAGATTTCCTCATGATGTTGATCTTCATCAACTTCTTGCAGTGAGACTGGTTTTCTTCACACTGCCCGTTCCTGCTCAGTTCTGAGGGACAGTGTGGTGTGAATCTCCACGCTTGCGAGGAAGAAGCTGGTCTCTTCGTAGTCATGGAGACCGAGGGTCGCCATGGACACCACGTCCGGTCTCAGTTCCTGTCTGTCTCCCCACCCACCAACCTCCTCTGTTTTCCACCACTAAACTGGGTCATTGGTATCAGACTCAATTCCTGAGATGGATTAGTTGGGAATTGTCCTTGGGCCTTCTTTCGACCTGTTGTTTAAATACTTAGGGACACATTAAGGGCTCGCCAACATCTAAACTCAGTTGAGCAACATGGTGAACAGGGACACTCTGAGCCTCTAGACTTGTTGCAGATTTGTGTCAAGGTTACTGACTGAAAAGCTGAGACAGTGTTCAGAGAAGCAAACTATTATGCGACTTATAAATATTTTAGCAGTGTATTTTCTAGGGATGCATGATATATCGGCAACCATATCATGTGGATAAATGATTGGATGATTGACAAAAAAGAGTAAATCTTAGAGCGTTTCATACTTTTCAGTAGCCAAGCAATACAAATGAACTAGAATCCAAATTGTGATCTCTTAAATCAAGTGAATTGTGTGTTGTCTTGGGGTTCCACACTATCCGTTTAAAGGTACTGAGACAAGTAAAAATCATGCCGTTCTACCATTCAAAAGTGTTTTTTCTTAAAAAGTATTCAAAGAAATGAATACTTTTATTCAGCAAGGATGCATTAAATTGATCAACAGTGACAGTAAAGGACAACACTTTTTATTCATCAAAGTTTCCTGAAAAAAAAAAGTTTTCAACATTGATAATATTATTGAGCATAATTGAGTAATAATGCTGAAAATTCAGCTTTGCATCACAGGAATACATTAACATTTCACAATATAATCTAATAGAAAACAATTATTTTATATTGTAGGAATATTTCACAATATTAATATTTTTTTATGTTTTTTTGTTTTGTTTTTTTTATTTTTCAAATAAATACAGCCTTTGGTGAGCAGAAGAGACTTCTTTTAAAAACAATACAAAATCTTACCAATCCCAAACTTTTGATCTGCATAAATAAATTGGCTATCAATTATCAAAACAACAATTTAAACAAAACAAACAAACACAAATAAACAAATCTTCTTAACTCTTTCCCACCATTGACGTAAATTTCCATAATTTGTGAGAAAAAAATGTTTCTCCATCATTTATAGATATTTCCGTGTTTTCACTATACGGTAGGGAACGCTGACACAACTTCTGAAAGAGTTCTGAGGCTATGTTTACACAGAAACGATCTGAAGAGAAAACGCAAAAGTGACGTTACGTTTTCAGTTTTTATTCTACGTCTAGACAAGCGTAATGGTTGGGAAATCTGTGTGTATACAGTGACTCAAAAGTGTGTAAATTTCGATGTAGTATGCCCTCCAGGCGCTAGGTGGCGATGTGGAGCACTGCCACACAGTGGTGTAGTCTAGTTTTTTGTAGTGAGTATACTGTGATATACCAGCAGCACCCCACCCCCCGCCGCCACCACCAACACCCATTTGCGAAAATTTTTAAAAACGTGATATTCCTTTAAAATTCTGTTTTAATAGATTTGATTACTATTATTTAAAAAAAATACATTTTACTATGCAATTTCTTTCATAATTCCATTGAGTTACTTTATTTATCTCTAAAAACTTTTATTTTGGTGGGTTGTAAATTAAAGACATTTGAGCTTCTGTGTGTTTTAATAAACTATTATTAGTATTATTAGGCCTACTTGAAGTATACTCTGCTGTGCAATAGTAATATATTTCTTTTATATTTTCTTAAAGTTATACAAAACTTTGATTTTGACAGGTTGCATGAAGCAGGGGCGTCACTAGGATTTTGATCATCACTTTTTTTCTAAAAAAAAAAAGGTAACACTTTATCTAATGCTCACTATTAACCAGTACAGTTTCATTACATGCAAAGGCAGGGTTTTATAATCACTGTTGTCCCAAATGTGAGGTAGGTTAGTCAGGGGGTTCAGGGTTTCCCTGAGAAAATTTTTATTTCTCTGATACATTTGTGCATTTTAGGATGTTTTGAAGGCCAAAAAAAATAGAAAACAGCTTTAAAACCATGTCAGTGGGCACTGGGCAGCAGATTATTTCTCTCCCCTCATCAGCATCACCCTCTTTTTCTCTTTGTTTTTATCTTGCCCTGTCTCTTCCCCTCCAAAAGCTGAGCTTTGACTGATATAGGCTTTTCATTTTTGTCTGTCAGTGAAGAAAGTAAACATAGGGTCAACTGATAATTAATTTGGTTAATTTTGCTCTATGAATAATTGTTCTCTGACATGTTTATTTACTGAAAGCTGCTAAAGCTAGGTTTACTAAATGCATTCAAAACATATAGGCCACACATTCATTATTGATCTAATACAGGGCCGTAGACACCTCTTTATAATCATAGAGGTCCTAAATTTGAGGTTGGTTGGTGCTTCAACCAACCTCAAAGCTTTTTGAGCTTAGCTTTTTTAATGTTACTAAAGGCTACAATTATTATTATATTCTCAATATGTACACATTCATTATTACTCTTGTAGCTAAAATGATGTAAACGGCTTTGTTAATGTTTCTTGTCCCCTCGGCAATGACGTAAACTATTAAATTGCATGAGTCACGTTAGGCTATATATTCCTATTTATTTCAGTTCAAAATGGCGAAATTAGACAAAACTATATTAGTTTGCCTGATTATTTTTTGTCATTCGTTTAACATTTATGACCTAAAATGTAAAATATGAAATGTTAAGTTTAGCCACTTACATCTCGCACTTGCCCGTAAACTGAAGCGTCGAGTCGCTCTGCTGAAATTCTGCTTAGCAGCGTCTTTGAACATAAAGCCCGCCTACTTTGATTTGATTTGTCATCTCAAATATTCTGACATTGACGAGCAGTGACAGACCAATGAGGCTCAGATGAACACGACACACACACACACCCTGTCCTCTGTTTTTGACGTGCTCTCTGCTCGCGCTGAATCTGATAACAGAACTTAATTCTGTCGCCTACGCTTAGGGGGCTGATGTCGTAGGAAATTTATTTCACAAAACGATGTTGTGATGAATGCTCACGCTTTTTAAACTGGGCATACGGAGATCTTTGCCATTTCCTAGTGGGCATACGCAAATCCTCGACATTTTCAGTGGGTATACGGCGTATACCTGCGTATCACGTAGACTACACCACTGCTGCCACACAACAACACCAAGTCCGCGCACCTGCGTGCAACCTTCAATGCGCCTTCTCTGATCAGTAATACTATGTGAGAATATTTCGTACAACTGCTGAAAGACTCTTGTATGTTATTTAGAGCTGCTAGGGCAACTTGAAGGTCCGGCGTATGGAAATAATCCGTAATGTTGGACGTTATTGCCTGTGAGGTAAAACGTACGCTACGAGAGCAGAATTGCATTTTTGCAATTTAGACGGTAAGCGCGGTGGAGCGTTTTAAGATTTCCACTCTGAAGGGTGGTTTCACTTTTTTGCGTTTTCAAGCCCCAAAAAACGCTGTCGCCGTGTAAACGAAAGGCACATCCGAAAAAATATATATTTTTACGTTTTCAGCCGGAATCGTTCTTGTGCCTGAATCTCCTCTGATCAAAACACAGGCGAAAAAGAAGCAGAAACAAGCAATATCATATGTAAGAAGATTTATACGCAATATAAAATAAAATGATCGTCAACATGAAAAGCCATAAAAGCTTTTTTGCTTGAAATGTTGTTGTGTTATAAAACACCCACATTCAAGTGTTTTTTTTTAAAGAAGAAGATTTAAAAGAGAGTTCATATATGTTTGTCTTAGCAAAAATGACTTCTCAACTAATGTGATTTCATCTTACTGTGTAATATATGACCTTATGATGTGACACCAGTATTTCACTGAATTACACATACATAAACTATGAACGTGAAGTATGCAGGTAGCAATGCTCTAGTATTTCTGTAGTTCGGTTCTTCATCATGCAGGTTCACTTTTTTAAATGCCTTCTCTAATCTCTCTTCTCTTATTTCATGATTTGTTTTGCCTTCTCTTTTACCCTCAGCTCATTACGAACCTGCAAACGAAGAGGTTCTGTCTGAACAACATTAATTAGTATGTGGAAATATGTCCACCGCTTCATTATTTCTTGTCTCTGCCAATATCAGATGTTGTTATTAAATCAAATCTGCTACACTCCCTCATGCTAGCAGTGTCATATCTAAGAAGTGCTACTGCCTTTATTGTGTAGCTCATTATTAACGCACTTGGCCAAACTTTCCCTCGGTGGCAAGTCCAAGTCTGATGAATAAAACACTGATCTGTGCTTGTAAGATTATTTATTTATATTGTAACATATTGCGTGTGAAATTCAATGTAAGAACTAGCTGAACTACTGGCATCATTCACTGAGTTTGTGTGTGCGTGTTAAATTACCTACCTATTTTTTTAGTATTATGATCATATATATATATATATATATATATATATATATATATATATATATATATATATATATATATAATAAAAGAGAATTAGATATTTTAATAGATTTTTTAAATTAAAAATGAAAAAAAACCCTAATAAAATTAATATTTTTTATTAAAAGTATAAAATTCATTAGTTTTCCAGTAGCAGAATTCAGAAACTGATCTCAAAGTACTGTTGAAAGGAAACCTCAGTCAAGCATTGTGATGCACAGATTGCCTGGAGGGCCGGAAATGTTCACACAGCTACACTCGCTATATATAATGGATGACTCCTGGAGGCAGTGCAGATTCATTGTACCGAGTTAGAAAAGGTATTTATACCAACAAAGCCTGACGAACAGAGACATTAATGAGGAAAGACGAGGTGCCGTAGGTGGTCCACATTAGCACTTCAAAGGGTAAGTCCATCCTGAGACGTGTGCACCTTATAATGGACGGGATCTAATGACAGGTCAAAATCCCACATCTCCTCAATCCAGCGTAGTAAGGCTATCCCCTCTCATTATCCTAGCTCTGAAGGAAGCTTTACTGAGATGCTAATGGACATAATGACATTAAGCCATGTTCCTATCACAAAGCCACCTATTTGAAAGGATGCCGCATTGATCTGGCTGCACGGGTTGGACGTGGTCCTCTGGGGTGAGTGGAAGGACTAATTAATGTCTAGACGGCGTGGGAAAGATTCCCGGCTCTCCTCGGACTAGTGTGTAGGAGGCTTGCAGAGAGTCACTTACTGTATGTGGTTCTTATTTAAACCTTAAAGAGGTCATATTGTGTCCCTTTTACAAAGTCTTGATTTTTCGATATTTTTTCACATATTCTTCATTGTTGCAGCTCCCATTACTCACTATATAGTGGACTTTATAGTGAGCTCGCCGTTTTGTAATGCTGTCCGAATGTATAGTGATGATTATTAAACTCTATTTAGTCCACTTGTATCCCAGAATGCATTTTGAAAAGTAGTGTACAACTGATGGTCACTAACCTAAGTCCTACATACCATCATGCATTGCGCTGATCGTAAAAATAAGTTCTAATCATGTGTGATGAGTAGCGCATTATAACAAAAACGGCCAGAAATCACTTTTAGTTTTTACATTTCGGAGAAATAAGCTCAATATAATGTAATGTATTTATTTTTAAAAATCTATTTAGCCCAGATCTCAAGCTCGGCACCAGCTGACAGATGATGTAATCAGCGGCGCCAGAGACGAACTAGTAGTGTCCGAAAGTGGTTTCTATTATGCTGGTGAGTTCACTATATAGTGCTCTGCTCTCTACCCCCAACATAGGGGGTAGGGAATAGTGCTTTGAGTGGAGATTTTGGACACATCACTAGCCTGTCAGTAACGCTCTGTTTAGTTCTTGACTCTATGAAGCCCCTCCTTCTGAAAGCACAATGTGCTCTGATTGGTCAGCTGGACCAGTGTGTTTGGATTGGTCAACCACGTCCAGGGTGTTTGCCATATAGTATGGTATTACCATAACTACGAGTTGCAACTAGTGTTGTTTTTGGCGGCCTGTTTTAATTTTAGTTTTTGTCTAGTCTTTGTGTCAAGCTGACATTTTAGTTTTCGTTTTAGTCACGTTCATACTCTTTTAGTCTAGTTTTAGTCGACGAAAACTGATGACATTTTAGTCTAGTTTTAGTCGACGAAAACTGATGACATTTTAGTCTAGTTTTAGTTGACGAAAACTGATGGCATTGTAGTCTAGTTTTAGTTGACGAAAACCGATGACTTTTTAGTCGACGAAAAAAGACATTTTAACGATCTGAAACACAACTATCAAATCGCAAAGCGCAAGTAACTTTGTGGGCGGATCCCGGCGCTGTTGCTATTTTACAGGCGGGATAAATGACTCTTGCGCCTGGCACAAATCTAAAAGAGGTTGGTCTGAAGTAGCTTCATTATTCATAGGTGTGGTTTGGGCGTAACGTGAAATAAACCAATCAGAGCGCCATCCAACATACCCTTTAAGAGCAGGTGCGCATGTTGCATGATGGATTGTTATTTTAACGGTGGGTTTACCAGGCACGCGCCAGGAGCGTTCACAGCTGATGAGACCGATGTTCTTGTTAGAGCAGTAAAAGACAGAAGTGAAGTAAAAGACAGTATAGGGATGGGAGAAACCACCCAAATCAGCGTCGGTTAAACATTATATACATATGTTTCTTGCCACTATTGGGCAAACAGGCCAGATCTTTCAGTACTACAATTAGCCTTTAAAAAAATTGGGAAATTACTAATTCGTTTTTTTTTCATCTTCATGTAAACCACAATGATTTCCCTCATGTGTTAATATTTTTCCTTGTTATAATGTATGATTTGCAAAAATAAAAACCGCTGCATCTGTGTTGATGAGAAAATCAAAGTGTATATGCGTTGTGCACCCACTACATTATGTCTAAGCATGCACGCTTTAAATAGCATTATAACAACATGCAAAATTGTTTTCTGGAAGTGTAAAATACCACCAGGGAATGTTTGCTCCGAAACACGCCTCCTTTTTGTGCCGATCCACCCAGGGGAGCGCAAGTTCATTTCCTAGTTTACCGACGTGCGTCTGTGGAGGAAAAAAGCCTGCTTTGTGTGCGTGCAAAATAGGAATGATACATGCGTTTGTGTATAAAGTCATTTGCGCCGGGTGCAAAATAGAGCCCATAGTCTAGTTTTAGTCAATGAAAATTGTATTTTAGTTTCTTTTTAGCCTAGTAGTTTTACCTAGTAGTAGGCTAGCCTATAGACGAAACCAAATTTCTGAAGTCGCATAGGTTTGCACAGTGTGATCTGATGCAGCCCACGTTAAATAACATTTCGTCTCCTCTCGTTTTGGTCAACAAAAATGTAGAGACATTTTAGCATAGTTTTTATTTTTGTAAACCACATTTAGTCTCGTTTTTATTCGTCAACGATATTGCATTATACATTTAGTTATAGTCATCGTCACACGACCAGCATATATGTTGCGTCTCGTTTTAGTCACATGATAAAGGTTTGTTGAAGACAATATTTAGTCATAATTTTTGTTGACGAAAGCAACACTAGTTTCAACACACTGCTAACTAACTCAATCACGCCTCACCTCTGTATTTTATGTTTGGCTTGGGCAGGAATTATTTAAATGAGGAATATTGTGACATGCTCGTTCCTGGAAAAAAACTCCACAAGACTACAATCAACGCTTTCACTTCCTGCTCTGTTTCACTCTTCTTGCACTTGAACTGACAAGCTTGAAAGCCCGTCTTGTCCTCATAAACACAGTTTGTTATGTCTTATGTCGGTGTAAACAGTTGAGAAAAAAACACGTGTATCAGTTAATTGGATCGGTGCATTTGCTCTTAAAGTGACAGCAGCCTGATATCCCTGCTGCTGTCTGTGTCACTAATGTTAACCCTCTGGGGTCTAAGGTGTTTTTGGGGTCCTTGAGTATTTTGACATGCTCTGACATTTGTGCTTTTTTCAGTTGCTTATAAACATATTAATGGCAAAGGGGAAACTACACTCTATTTAGCACAAACAGGGCTACCATAATATGTGAGCAACATGTATGTACATGTTTGGATTTTTGAGAGAATATTCATCCTTTCATTCTGGTGAGTCAGACAAGTGTATGATCGTATTGAATTTTTAGTTTTTCCACGTAAAGTATTATTTTTAAAGTAGGCCAATACATTTTATCATACATATTTCAAAGTTAAGGATTCATTATTTTGATATACCTTGCATTGTATAACAGTTGATTAGTTTATTTTCTACAAAACATACTATATATTTAACATATGAGCAGAAACTTTCTAACTAAATCTTATTTAATGTCTATTTTATACTAAAAATCAATTTCGTCTGTAACATGCATCTGTGCGTTCGTTCATTCACACACCCAGACACCCTATTCATATTTAAACACTCTTTTTGATTTGACAGATACTATTCTATATTCCAATTAGAACACATCTCAGTAGGCTAAAGCAATATAGTTTGGATGTGTTCATGTAATCTAATGTAGGAGCGAGAGTGAATAAACGGCACAGATGCGCACGCATCCTTTTCCTTTTTGATGAAGAAAATGAAGAAAAGATTATTTTTCTTCATTTTCTCCGGTTGATTGTCTTAGCCTCATTTCAATTTATACTATACATTTACTGTATAAAGAGCAGGTTTGGGGCACCATGAGGGTGAATAAATGAAGTTAGAATGTTCATATTTGGATAAACTATTAATATAAGCAATGCAAGCATTCGTGTGAGGTTTGCTAGTCGATTGATGCATTTTAATCTGTGCTAATGATGCGCTTTAAAACCTGGACGGCTTTCGCAGTGATAGACCAAGAATTCCATTAGCAGCGGTTTCTTTTGAATTCCCCTTATAAATATTTCATGTAAATATCACTGCGGTCTTTATCATTGGCAGGTGTAATGTGCGGCTCGTGTTCTGATGGGTGACACTCAGTCATAAGTGTCTCCAGGCTCTCTCTGCACCCGAAGGAACATGCTAACCATGTCAGACATGAGGGCCATCTTCAGAACAATCTGAATGCTTGCCGAGATTATTGGCAAAGCACAAGTTATAGACGTTAATCAAACACAGAGGACTTACTCAAGGGTTAAAACTATTTGAGCTGAGGTGAAGCAGTGAATGATGAAACTACATACACTCTAAACAATGCTGGGTTGTTTAAACACAAATTTGGGTCAAATATGGACAAACCCAAACGTTAGGGTAAAAATGTAATTAAAAAATGATACCTGGGTTTGTCCATATTTGGCCCAAAGTTGGGTTAAAACAACCCAGCAATTTGGAGTGCTCTTAAAGTACGCACAAAAAAATGGTCAATGTAAAACATAATATAATGAAATATTTAGGATTCACTGTAAAATAAAAACCGTACATTTTCAAGTAAAAACGGCAGCTGTGGTTGCCAGAACTTTACCGTTAAAAATACGGTAGGAACGTTAATGGTTTTACAGACTTACTGTAAAATTTACAGTAATGAACTGTATTTTATTTTCTGATAAAATGTGGATTTACCAACTTATTGACGTATTGATATCTGTTTTGGACCATTGTAATACACTGACAACCAACAATCATCACAGCAGTGATGAGTGTTACATGAGCAATCACAGCTCATTATAAGTGAACACTTGTATAAAGCAATACTTATTTAAAGAAGCTGCACAATGTCATTCACACAAACATTAAGCACCATCATGGTAACACACATGAAATAAAAAAAATGCAATAAACATTAATTTAACAACATTAAATGTAACATAAAACCCTAATGTACATAACTGATTAGAAAAAAAAAACAATAAAACTATGAGGAACCATAGTTATTTCAACAAAAATACATAATGTGAAGTGTCACACAGGGAATTGTGGGAATGTCAATTTACGGTTTTTCACTGTAAATTATACAACGATTTGTTCTTTTTCACTTTCAAAAACTGTAAATTTAAAGTTTTTTAACGTCATTATATCACAGTTATTTACCGTGCATAGTACAGAAACTTTCTGTTTACCAATTAACAGTTTTGCACTTGCATTTTTACAGTATTTTACCGTTAAAATCACGGATATTTTTTTAAAGTGTACATGGCTAATTTCCAATGGCTGTAGTTCTACCCGTAGAGTTACCGCGTGAAGCAGACACACTTTGACAACTTGTTTTCAACAACTGTGTGATTGTAGCAACAGACAGTTTAACATCAGAACTGTTCCGTTGGACCTTATAACAGTAGTTTTCCACTTCATCTTCCTCTCACATTTACAACGCCGACTGTCATTGCTGTTCATCAGTCCAAAACATTGGGTGATGATTGGCAATGTCAGGGCCAATTTTAGCACTTGACGAGCATGAAATTGCTGTGGGGAAAGTAAAAGCTGAAGGAGAAACAAGCCCCCAGACGTTTGGCGCCGCAACAAGAGTCTAAAATTATCAAGCTGATCCCGGGTCCCAATGCATTCATCATAAGCCTTGGCAAACGGATTGAAAGAAGGGTATTTCACACAGTTCCCCTGAGTGACGTGTTGAAAAATGATGTTACTGTAGTTAAGAAAGTCTTTTTTTTTTGCATTGATCTTTTTTGATCGTGCAAGTCATGGCTGTTGACATTTGCACTCATGCATGAGTGAAGTGCATCATTTTTTATATTTTTTAATATCGTTCATTCGTTTTGATGAGTACTTCAATTCAAAAGCATAGTTTAGCATAGGGATGGCGCACTTTGCTGACATTTATATTATATTATATTTGTTATTAGTGTAACATGATAAAGGGAAACAGACTTCACAACCACGATAACATTGATGACACCGAAGAACTGAGGCCCTGTTTACATGAGAACGCTCGCGGGTGAAAACGTAAAAATATTTTATCGGATGTGCCTTCGTTTACACGGCGACGGCATTTTTTGGGCTTAAAAACGCATAAAAAGTGAAACCACCCTCCAGAGTGGAAATCTTAAAACGCCCCACCGTTGCATTCCCACCTAAAGGGTTAAAACGCAAAAGTCTGCTAGACAGGGAAGGTTGTATGCAGGCGCGCGGACTTGGTGTTGTTGTGTGGCAGTGTTCCACATCGCCACCTAGACGCCTGGAGTGCATACTACATCGAATTTCACACACTTTTGCGTCACCATATGCACGCGGATTTCCAAACGCTTGTGTAAACGCAAAATAAAAAGTGATAACGCAACGCCACTTTTGCGTTTTCTCTTCAGATCATTTCCGTGTAAACAGCCTGAAGGATGAGGTGACTTAAATACACAGAGGAACAAAAGATTTAATTAATTAGGCAACAGGTGAACAGGATAATCAATCAGGGGAACAAACTGGCACACACTAGCCCTGTGTCCCTATTCTCCTACTAATACTACGCCCTAAAAGTATGCACTCTTTTTGTGAAGAAAAAGTAGATGTGTAGTAAATGAGTAGGCAAGCTTTGGGACATCTTTAACGGACGGATCTGTCACGTGCATCCTGTCACCGCAAACTAACCTGTCAATCATCTCGTCACAGTTAAAATCCATGTCTTCCATGCAGATTCGTGACATTTTTAGTTGATTAAAACTTCTTAATGTATTGCCCTGATAGTGCAAATGGGGATTTTCAATGCTTTAGCCATTTCTTACAGCCACTCTGGTGTGATTTAAAAAGAACCAATGAACAATTCCTAACACATACAATCTGTTACTGTGGGCAAAAGCTGACATTTGTTGTGTGTGTTTGTTTTGTGTAGATACGGACTACATCAGCACGGAGGAAGAGCAGAAGGTAGAACAGATGCTAACTTTGCTGACGGAGGAGTCCAAGCAGGCAGCGGCCAGCACAGCGGTGAGTACACACACACACACACACACCACAACCTGCCTTTCATCACAACAGTTTACCAAGCTGAAAAAAGAACTGGTCAACTTACAACTTTAGAAATCCTGCCAGAAGGAACATTTGATATTTTAAAATGTAAATATTCCAGCAAAATGTAAGCAAATTCAAACAAAAAACAAATAAAACATGCTCTCCCTGAAACTACGACCTTAGAGAGCATAGCAGCACTTTCCACCGGATTATTTCCGGCCAAAACAACAGAATTTTCTTCCAGTGAAGAATTGTGTATTTTTGTGTTGTTTTGTTAAAAATAATTATGTACTGTAATTATATAATTAGTGAATGTGACAATAGGAGTAACGTTACTTGTAAATATTTTAGTGCGCAATAATGAGATATGTGGTAATCATTCTAATATTTAGATGTAAAACAATTAATACATTCAGAAATGATGCATTTGTTGTATTCAGTTTGTTTGATTGTTTGAAGTGTTGATACTGTTAAATTTAAACGTATTTATATAGAATCGGAAAATTGCTTAAATACGATCACAAAATGGCAAAATATCGCTGTAGTAATGCGGGGACTGTTTGAATTTGTAGTAAATATGTTGACACAAAATAATTTAAATATGATTTCCATAAATTTCCAGTTGTGGAAAGTAATCGTGATCTTTTATGTATGGAAGAGGATTAGGGGTAAGCAATAATAAAAAAATAATAACCATCTCGAGATTAAAGTCATTATAATGGAAAATTAAACTCATTAAAGTTTGTGAAAAAAAAAGCTCAAAATACAATCTTGAGAATAAACTTCATTAAATATCGAAAATAAAGTCAATATTTTCAAGAAAAACTTGTTAAATTTCAAAAGAAAAGCTTGAAATACAATCTTGAGAATAAACTCTTTAAATATCGAGAATAAAGTTGATGTTTAGAGAAAAAACTTGTTAAAAAAAAAAACTTGAAATACAATCTTGAGAATAAACTCATTAAATATTGAGAATAAAGTCGTGTTTTAGAAAAACTTGTTAAATTTCAAAAAAAAACTTGAAATACAATCTTGGAAATAAACTCATTAAATATCTAGAATAAAGTTGTGTTTTCGAGGAAAAAAACTCATAAAATTTTGAGAAAAAAAACGCGAAAAACAATCTTGAGAATAAACTCATTAATTTTCAAGAATAAAGTCGTGTTTTGAGAAAAACTCGAAATGCGATCTTGAGAATAAACTCATTAAATATTGAGAAGCGTCTCAACGGAAAAAAACTCTGCGCTGCCAAAACACTCTCAAACGCCTACAGCTAGGCATTTCGGCAGAGCATCTATTTCTAATTTTTTTCCTCTCAAAATTTAGCCAGTTTTTTTCTTGAAACATGACTTTACTCTCAAAATTTAATAATTTTGCACTATAATGACTTTAATGTCAAGATGGTTTTATTTATTTATTTTTAATCATTTCTGGGCCCTAATCCTCAAGAAAATAACAATCAAAGATGATTGCTGAATAAATGAAAGAATGAAAATTGGAGGAAGATATCGTTAACTAGTAGAGCATCTTCTCTGTAATAAAATAAATGTCATCAACAAAAAGATGAACAAGAATAATCAACTCAACCAATATCATGAAGGATAAAGGAATATGCTATACAACAACGTCAGTGACTCTTCGAAGAGGAACGGTTAAGTGATGTTTTAGTGTGTACTGGGTAACAATGCAGTGGGGAAATGAATACCCAGCTCTGTGGGATGCTGATCACACAGATGAGGCCCTTAGTAATCTGGAAACCTTGAAGTGAAGGTCTGCTCTCTTTCTATTGGAGAAACTGAATCTGTTGCTGTTGATCGAGAGCACTTATTCTCTGATGTGTTGTAGTTTGAACAGTTGTGAATGGATATGAATGAACTCCGCTGCGTATCCAACAGGTCTCTATCGCATTTAATGGGGGTTCACTACAACAACTTCACCATTGCGTTCTTACAGACAAACAACAACTTTATGGTCCTTTATAAATCTAGATGGAGCTTTTAACAGCATGACGGTGGGCGGCAATAAAAGGCTGTTAGTGACTTTGTGAAGTGGAATCACGATGTTCCCTGAGGTTTGTGTGGTGTAACTTTAATGTAATAGACGGGTGTTTCCACCGCAGCATTAGACAGCAGAACAAGAAGAGCTTTCCCCTCTGCAGAGAAATATGATCTCCCATTCCCATCTACCCACAATGCATCAGCGGCAGCCATCAGCACTGAGCTGGCAATTCAATTTCAGGCAGATACTTCTGCTATGCTTTAAATTGAGTTGTGCAGTCTGCTGCACCAGAAATACACATTTAATAACCATATAACCTTTTGATGATCATTTTGAAATAGGATTTATTAGTAAATATGGCCAGCGGGCAAGACCTATGATTCAAATAATGAGGACAAGCCTTTATTCCCTCTTATAGTTTCATAAGGCTGGACAGAAACGTGTTTATTCAGAATCTATTCAAATTTTTGTTTGTTTTTTGTTTTGTATTTTGTAATGTTTTTAATTTAGTTTTGTTTTAGATTAGTTTTGTTTCATTTTGTTTCATTTTGGTTTCGTTTAATTTTGTTTTAGTTTACATTTGTTTGATTTTGTTTAGTTTTGGTTTAGTTTCATTTTGTTTTGTTTTTGTTTAGTTTTGTTTTATTTTGTTTTCGTTTTGGTTTAGTTTCATTTTGTTTTAGTTTAAGTTTGTTTCATTTTGTTTAGTTTTGGTTTAGTTTCATTTTGTTTTGTTTTAGTTTAAGTTTGTTTAATTTTGTTTAGTTTTAGTTTAGTTTAGTTTTATATTTGTTTTAGTTTAAGTTTGTTTAATTTTGTTTCGTTTTGGTTTAGTTTCATTTTGTTTATTTTTTTTAGTTTAAGTTTGTTTAATTTTGTTTAGTTTTGTTTTAGTTTCATTTTGTTTTGTTTTTTGTTTGTTGTTTTAGTTTAAGTTTGTTTAATTTTGTTTAGTTTTGGTTTAGTTTCATTTTGTTTTGTTTTAGTTTAAGTTTGTTTCATTTTGTTTTGTTTTGGTTTAGTTTCATTTTGTTTTGTTTTTGTTTTGTTTTATTTTGTTTAGTTTTGGTTTAGTTTCATTTTGTTTTGTTTTTGTTTAGTTTTATTTTGTTTTGGTTTAGTTTCATTTTGTTTTGTTTTAGTTTAGTTTTGTTTCATTTTATTTCGTTTGGTTTACTTTCATTTTGTTTTTGTTTAGTTTTGTTTTATTTTTTAGTCTAGCTTGTTTGTTTTTTGTTGTTTTGTTTGATTATGACCTGTGAAACAAAAACCACAAAATGAACGTAGTGAATATATTTGCAATTTTATTATGTTGACATTTATCTAATTAGTTTTTCTTATATTTGCAATCAATTAACATATTGCCCTAAAAAGTAATCTTATTTTGTGACTAAGTATTAATAATGGAATATGGCTAATATGGAACTTTTTTAATCTTCATTTATTCAGTCTTGCAATGCGATACCTTCAGATTTACATAAGAGAGTTTTTCTGCATTAATAAGCATAAAAAGTGTAAACTTATTGGAAGAGAGCATATTATTGAAGTCTAACTGTTGCATGTCTCTCAGTGCGAGATGTTAAAATGACTTTAAAGTAAAACTTTTTTTAATATTTTATATATTATTTGTGACTAATTGGATTGCAATTATTGTTCATAGTTGTCATGACGCATATTAACTGAGAGAATGCATGAAATATTTGTATTTGTAAAAAATCATCACAGAAACCAGAGCTAAACTAAGTCCAAATTAAAACCATGGATTAAAAATGCTGAAAATATACTTTGAAACATACATTTTCACTTTAAAATATATAGAAATTTGGAAATTGTCCATTTCTCAACTACTCCTCAACAATGACAAAATTATAAACAAGCCTTCATTATTGAAGAACTTGCAATTAATTTTCACCACAAGGTGTCGATTTTCACATTTTTACCTCAGAGATTTGCGTGTTGATTTCTCTTGGTATCTATTTTCACGGTGTGTCTGACACTATATTTCCGGTCTGAGCTGCATCATTTTAATGATATGCCAGCATGCTGCTGTAATTATTATGCTTTTTTGAATCATTACACTGCGGATGGAGAATTGCGCCAAATTACGGATGCAATCATGAGGAAGTCTGAGCCTCAGATAAACTAACAAATGGCTGACCTTTGAAGGTATTCAGGTCATTTTTAGATGAGTATGTTCAGTTGTTTTTGCCTTTGATCCCAATTATTTTGCCAAGAAAATATCAATCCACATAAAATCAAAATCATTTGCTTTAAGTAATATTACAAATTTGGAAAGTTATTAAATGGATAGTTCACTAAATGAGTTTTTGGTATGTTTTATCTTACCTCAAGGATCGTAGGTGTCTTTGTTTCCACAGTATTTTCAATTTTGATATTTTTAGGTCAAACCGTTCGTTTCTATCAGTATAATGGAGGTCTATGGTCACCACCTCAAAGAGCATGCACAGAGAAGTCCAAATTAAACATGATTTAATGACTCGTAAATGTAAGTACACATTGATGGCCTAAGACACGAAACGAGCGGTTTGTGTGAGAAAACTAACAGTATTTACATCGTTTTTACCTCTTGTAATCACGGTCACGTCCAAGTGATCTAAGGGCGTGGGCGCTTTGTGGCTGTGGTTACAAGAGGTAAAAACGATATAAATACTGTTAGTTTTCTCACACAAACCGCTCGTTTTCGTGTCTTAGGCCATCAATGTGTACTTAAATTTACGAGTCATTAAATCATGTTTAATTTGGACTTCTCTGTGCATGATCTTTGAGGTGGTGACCATAGACCTCCATTATATGACTGACAGACAAGAACGGTTTGACCTAAAAATATCAAAATTGAAACTACTGCGGAAACAAAGACATCTACATCTCGGATGCCCTTGTGGTAAGCTAAAACATACCAAAAATTAATTTCAAAGTGAACTATCCCTTTAAAGCTGAAATATGGCATTTCAACCATCTTCAGAATTAAACTGGAACTGGAAAGTACAGAATTATCCAATACGTTCAGTCATCCGGTGGCAGATGTACATGCAAACCCATTTATGAATGCTAATCAGATCTGGTAAACACAGAGAGAACAGAACAGAATGGTTTTGCATATGTATCATCTGGCCAGAAATTAAACCAAAAACAAGGTCATTTTCTTGTCACATTATGGGATGCCTATTGACAGCATGAGTTGTTTTCATGTCACAGTGCAGAACTTTAATCAACTAAAACTGAATCGCTGACTGTTTCCCTTGAGGTTTATAGTGATGTAGCTAATGCAATGTTCTTATTGTGTTTTTATGAGTCATGCTATTTATTGATACAATAATCCTACTTACTCATATTCAGCCCTTGATTGAAAGCTAACACATTGTGTTTCTATAGATCAGCCCTTGCTCATTGAGATTGTGTGGGTGAGGAAACAAAGACTGAGATCTTGAACTCACTTAATGCGTGTATTATAATGAAAGCTTCTTATTTATGTATAGTGCCATTCACAAGTTTGGGTTCAGTACTGATTTTTTTGAATGTATTTTTTAAAGACTCACCAAGGCTGCATTTATTTGTTGAAAAAAATACAGCACAGTCTGTAATATTGTGAAATATTATTAAAATTTTAAACGACTGTTTTCTATTTGAATATATAGTAAAATGTAATTTATTCCTGTGATCAAAGCTGAATTTTCAGCATAATTACTCCAGTGTCATATGATCCTTCAGAAATCACTCTAATATTGCTGATTATTGTTATTTTCAACATTGATAATAACAATAATCAGTAATATTAGATTGATTTCTGAAGGATCATGTGACACTGGAGTAATGATACTCCATTAACAACTTAAAATATTAAGTTGGGTTGCTTAATATTTTTGCAGAAACCATGATTTTTTTTCTTCAAGATTCTTTATTGAATAGAGTGTTCAAAGAACAGCATTTATTTGAAGCATACATTATTAATGTTTTTACTGTCATTTTTTATGCATCCTTGCTGAATAAAAGAAAAAAAATCTTACTGACCACAAACTTTTTAAGTGTACATAAAGTTTTTATGAAGCTCAGACAAACTTTAATTGGTGAATATTGCTGTGTCGTGCTATTGTTCTCTACAACAATAGTTTCTAAATGAATTCAATGGCCTACTTAACATTTATAATTTATAGTAAGGTTTAGTTGGTAAACACTTGATTTAATTAAAATTAACAATACCTTTACATCATTTATTAAAAATACATTTGTAGCATTTCTAGTTGAATACATTAGCATCAAAGTTTTATGAACTAACAACATGAATTAACAATGAACTGTCTCTTTATAAGTTAACATTCACTTACATGAATAAAAGTTTTGTTCATTAATAGTTAATGATGCCTAATGTATAATAGTAGTTTTTAAAAGTAGGGTTCAGACTATATTCAACAGGAATAATATGCATGGCAGGATTTGATTTCACATGAAGTTGAAAAGTAAAGGATATTAATATTATAGGAAGCTTGTTTAACTCTTTCTGCGCCAGCGTTTACTAACTAAGTTGCCAGTCATGCCAGCATTATTGATCAAATTCATAAAAGTTTTATGGCCCCAAGAATATTGTAGGAATATCTGAACATGCAATATATCTAAAAGAAAGAATGGAGCATAAAATGTATATACTGCCTTTTATTGTGGGTAGCCTAAGGCACACCTGTGCATCTGGATCTCGGCAAAGGAGAAGTGCTCACTAACACTGATTTAGCCAATATTTGAGAGAAATAGGCCTTGTGTGTACACAGCTCATGAAAAAAAGGTCAGCTCATGAAAAAATATGGCCAAAAACAAGTGTTGCGTTTATAATTTTGTTCAGTGTAAATAGGCTGATGATGTCATATGACAAAGAAAGTTGTTTTAGAGGAGCAAGTTATTAGCATGATCACTGCTCTTGAAGCTTTGTGTCCTAGAGCGAATGTTTTAGGCCTCAGGATTGCTTGCCAGAACAGGAGCTTAACATGTCATTAGTTCACTGAGCGCGTGTGTTTGTTTCCACACTTGCTGACATTTGTTTACGCGGCTCTGCCAAGTGCACCTTGCCTCTGACGTCCAGGGTAACAAAGTGTGCGGCCTGTCTTGTGTGCAGGAACATGTGATGCTGTGAAATAGTGTCTGATTACCTCTCACTCTTCTAGCTATGCATTAGCGATGGTCAGAAACATCCCCTCTGCATCTGATCCCCGTCTCTCAGTGTTAACAGAGTGGAAAGAATAGGTCGGCTCCCTTAGACTTGGTGTGTTTTCCCTTGGTTTGAGGCGACAACACACTGACCAATCTGCTCTGGTCCAGTGCTATTTTAGTATTATTTACGTGTGATTATAGTATTTGTAATGTTCATTTATAAAATTCATTTTTATTTCATTTTTATTTAAGTTTTAGTTTGAATACTTAATTGTTTCAGTTACTTTTTTTCCAAGTTCAGATAAACTTTATTAGGTGATTTCGTTTTTTACTTAACAACAACTTTGGTAGTTGAGTAATTGTGCTAAAAAAACTACTTTTGAGAAAATTGCGTTTATTTTTAATGTTAATTTATAAAATTAATTTATTTTATATACTTTTTTATTATTAGTTATTTGGTTTTTTATGTTTTTATATTTATATTTCGGTTTCATGTAATTTTATTTAAGTTTTAGTTTGAATAATTATTTCAGTTGCTTTTTTTCAAGTTCAGATAAACTTTATTTGGTGATTTCTTTTTTGTGCTATCTCTCTACACTTTTATTTTTATTTTTCATTTAACAATATTTTCTTATTTAATATAATTAGAATCTTACGTTTTTAAATGTGGCTGAAGTGTCCATCCGTATACAGTTTGTGCCATTTATATCTGTATTATAGAATTATTTTAGACATGAAATAATAAATGTGTAACACTTTACAATAAGGTTCAGTTGGTTAAAATTAGTTAAAACATTAGGGATCAAATAAATAACAATTAACAATAATTACACAACATTTATAAATGTAGGTTCACGCCAATACCAAAAATATTGTTGGTTTAACTTAAAGTAAGTAACCTGGTTGCCTTCAAATTTTAAGTTTATTGAAATGGAAAAAGTGAGTTAATACAATCAAGGAGAATGATTTAATCATCAGAAACTAAACATTATGTGTTATCTGAACTAAATAAATTATTTAATTTGATTTGACAAAAGAAAAAATGTTATGATTACTAATCATGAAAATATTTTTTTACAGTGTTATTTTTGTATTATTTATTTAACATTATAGTTTGTATTAATATTATATTTATTTATATTTGTATTAATATTAATATTTAAATTGGCTTTTGATTAATTGAATTCTTGTAATTTTAAATATTTAATTTTAAATATTTATTCTATTTAGGGTTTTAGTGATTTTAGTACTTTTAGTTACTGTAAAAAATATTGTTGGTTTAACTTAAAAAAAATAAGTAACCTGGCTGCCTTAAAATTTTAAGTTCATTGAAATGGAAAAAATTGAGTTAATACAATGAATGAGATTGATCATCAGAAACTCAAAATAGTACGTTATCTGAACCACATAAATAATTTAAGTTGATTTGACAAAATAAAAAATATTGTGATTGATTACAAATCATGAACATATTTTTTACAGTGTAGTCTACATTTCTGTTACTATTATTAAATAGAATTTTTAGTAATAACATACATGACTAAAAATACGAAATTATTGAATAAGCACAATTACTCAACTACCAATTGTTTTTAGTAATTTATTTGAGTTTTTTGCGTTTCCTGTATTGAATTTCCGTTTTGATTTTGCAATTCAGTCAATTCCTCTTACTGACATTTGAGTTTAAAATTGCAGTTGAAATGTAGCCAAACCAATTAAAATTGAGTGAATTTAAAGAAAAAGTTCAAATTTTCAGTTGGTACAGTGTGAAATATTGACTACCACTCATACCTAGTTTTCTTTTATAATGACTATACTTCTAGTAGTAGTGGCAGGCCAACACATCTATAGTGTTTCTGTGGTACATCAGGATGGGAAACATGTTAGTATAGAAATACGCAGTCCTCTATATTCTCTGAAGTGACTGTGTTTGCCTGACCAGAGGTCACTCTTGTAACTCTCTTCAAGTGCTTTGAAGTCCTCAGACTTATTTCCTCTCTGAGCCTTGTCCTAGATTTCACTTTTTATGCAGACATGAGCTTAGAAAATCTGCTAAAAAAATAAATAAATAAAAACGAACGATACACTGGAGGTGGAGGAATATGGGCAGTTTTCTG
>JAQIUQ010002474.1:27500-72500 GCA_030378365.1 Hybognathus amarus | reverse complement strand
TGAGTTCAGTCAATGATTGAGTGAGTTAATGTGTGTGTGAGTGAGTGAGTGATTGAGTGAGTCAATGATTGAGTGGAGTGAGTGAATGAGGTAGTCAATGATTGAGTGAGTGAATGAGTTCAGTCAATGATTGAGTGAGTGAGTTAATGTGTGTGTGAGTGAGTAAATCAGTGATTGAGTGGAGTGAGTGAATGAGTGAGTAAATGATTGAGTGAGTGAGTGAGTGAGTTCAGTCAATGATTGAGTGAGTCAGTTAATGTGTGTGTGTGTGTGAGAGAGTGAGTGAGTCAGTGATTGAGTGGAGTGAGTGAATGAGTCAGATGATTGAGTGAGTGAGTTAATGTGTGTGTGAGTGAGTAAATCAGTGATTGAGTGGAGTGAGTGAATGAGTGAGTCAATGATTGAGTGAGTGAGTGAGTTCAGTCAATGATAGAGTGAGTCAGTTAATGTGTGTGTGTGAGTGAGTGAGTGAGTGAGTGAGTGAGTGAGTGAGTGAGTGAGTGAGTGAGTGAGTGAGTCAGTGATTGTGTGGAGTGAGTGAGTGAGTGAGTGAGTGAGTGAGTCAGTCAATGATAGAGTGCGTGGAGTGAGTTCAGTCAATTATTGAGTGATTGAGTTAATGTGTGTATGAGTGAGTGAGTGAGTCAGTGAGTCAGTGATTGAGTGGAGTGAGTGAATGAGTGAGTCAATGATTGAGTGGAGTGAATGAGTGAGTCAATGATTGAGTGAGTGAGTGAGTGAGTGAGTTCAGTCAATGATTGAGTGAGTGAGTGAGTTCAGTCAATGATTGAGTGAGTGAGTGAGTTCAGTCAATGATTGAGTGATTGAGTTGATGTGTGTGTGTGTGAGAGAGTGAGTGAGTCAGTGATTGAGTGGAGTGAGTGAATGAGTGAGTCAATGATTGAGTGGAGTGAATGAGTGAGTCAATGATTGAGTGAGTGAGTTCAGTCAATGATTGAGTGAGTGAGTGAGTGAGTTCAGTCAATGATTGAGTGAGTGAGTGAGTTCAGTCAATGATTGAGTGAGTGAGTGAGTGAGTGAGTTCAGTCAATGATTGAGTGAGTGAGTGAGTGAGTGAGTTCAGTCAATGTTTGAGTGAGTGAGTCAATGATTGAGTGCAGTGAGGGAGTAAGTCAATGATTGAGATCACCAGCGCCATTGTATTTGTGATGTCAGAAACCAAACCCGCTAGATTTAAATAGCCAGTAACAGCCACCGCTGCAGCGACTGTTTTTAAACTAATCCCACCCACTTTAAAGCGGTACTAACTGCAGTGTAAAAACAACCAAGCTAAAGCGAACCGAGGCGTGCCGTGCCAAGTCGTACCACGCAGTGGAAAAGCGAAGCGAGCCGATCTGTGCCACGCCGAACCATACTGAGCCGTACCGAGCTGTTCCAGCAGTGGAAAAGCGCCAATAGAAGCCTACATAGCACATGCAGTTTAGAGAATACAATGACATGGAATATTCAGGCATTTGGCAAATTCAATTATGTACACACACACAATGGTCATATTATTAGATGCTGCACAGATAATTTTCATAACTCAAATCATTTTAACTGTATTTTCATAGAAATAACCAACAGATTCTTGATATTATTATTCATCTTTTTTATGGAGCCATCCAGTCCTGTGACCGATGTTTTCCAATGTATCCCTTCATGCCTATGATATATTGTCTAAATTTCATGAATTTGAAAGGTGTCCCACATAGTGACCAGAAGGCTTTTCTTTTCAAGGTCGTATGGCAGCATATCTAATCATACATAGAGCACTGAACGGTGCTGTACAGCATTCATGCCTCTTCAGCATATTCGCTCTGACTGGAGAGGGATATATGACCTGTGGCAATGAATAAATGGAGTCGCCAGTTCCTGCTGATCTCTGCAGGTTATAATGCCATTTACTGTAGCACTGGATCTTTATAGGCAGGTTTCACAACAACACAATCTCAAATTACAGTCTTTACATGAGCATTCTTTAAAAGTGAGGTGTACGCATTCAAATCACTCAGTGCATATTATTCCAAAATATTTATGTATGAATTATATTATAAATATGTATGATATAAATAAATTTAATATATTACCATGTTTTTTTTTCTCTAGTTAATGTCACCCAAGGAATTGTTTGTAATGATTTGATTCAGATTTCCAGTATTTGGAGCATAATATGGCCTCTTTATGGTACTGGCACACAAAATCTTCCATGCAAAAAAAAAAAAGGTTGGTTGTCAATAGTGAAGCAATATGCAATATAAAGCACAGCTCACACTAAACTCACTTTCAAACTAAGCAGCGCAAACAGTTAATGTGACTGCACCTTAAGTCACACTGTCCCATCCTGGCCTTGACTGATTACTCTGTTAGTTTGCTCTCACAGACTAGAATAACCGAACGAATTGAGTTCTTATCAGGCCACCCTGAACCAAACTGAACCAGGCCAGTCAAGGTCACTGTCTGCTCCTGCAAATTACCTTGGGATAGTGGATATCTTCCCTCATTACTCAGACACAATATCTGAAGGTAATAGCTCAGAAGAGACGGACTTGGGAGGGAGTGAATGAGATTTTAAGGGGCTTGTATTTCCTTCATCTCAGCTTAGAGACCAAACAGAAACCCAATCATTACCCTTGGAACAAAGTTTGACTTTGAGAATGGAAGGATATTGGGGAAGACCAGAAATAAAAACAAAAGGCCCCGTTGATGTAAAAAACGCACGAAAAGCTGATGAAGAACCCGATAGCCCTGCTATCTGCGTAAATGAGGGTATATCAATGCTTTACTTTCCAAAATTGCTTGTGTCAGTGCCCTTTAAAATTAACTTAAGCTCTGCTTTCTGACGCACGTTCTGTTTTTAATCAGTTTGGCTGAGTCGGACAGTTAAACTATTCGTGTTAAAAGGATCCCAATAACTTGAACCTGTCCTCTGTGCCCTTGGGTTCCTTTCGTACAGGTATGTCAGTCAAGTACTGTCCGTTCACAACATACAATCATTGTTGAGGCCTCATAAAATTGTGGAAGGAGATTTGAGCACTAGAAAATATAGATTTTAATATAGATTTCTCAGCAATTATGTTTGAAATGAGAAGTTCTATACATTGTTAATTAAATATTTTTACTTAATAACTAATCCTTTCAGTTACCGAAATGTGTCTAGCACCCATATTTGTATATAACATATTATCGCTGTTGGGCGGAAACCATAAATCAGTACTGTTAGGGTTAGGGTTAGAGCTTGATTTTGGTCAAATGTTTTGGTAATCTAATGACAGCAGTGTCTGACCACAAATAAAGCCACAAGATCAACTTTGACAACGCAGTGTTTAATTATTATAATTTTTAAATACTGCGTTATTTCCCAAATACTGGAAAGTAGCATTTTTGGAGATACGATGTTTCCGCCCGAACAGCGATATATTCCCATAGCATGAAATGTGCAAAAAGTGTTACTTTGGTTGTTTTCCATCTGTCATTAAATTGCTATGGAAATTATAATGTTATTATATAAAATAATAAATTGACCCTTATTATTATTAATAGTAGTAGTATCATCAAAGTAGTTAAAGGGATACTCCACTTTTTTTTGGAAATAGGCTCATTTTACAACTCCTGCAGAGGTAAACAGTTGAATTTTACCGTTTTCGAATCCATTCAGCCGATTTTCTGATATTTAGAAGAATATCAGTAACCAGACAGTTTCTGGTCTCATTGACTACCATAGTATATATTTTTTCCTACTAAGTATCACTTTAAATATCGGCTATGATAATTGATCTGGCCAAAATATTGGTCTATAACTAATTTATGCATGCTGTTTGTAAGGTTGGTTTGTGTTATAACCATGCATGTACAGTATGTGACATTGTAAAGCAATTAAAACATGAGACTGTTGAGGTTTTATGGGGATTAAAAAAAGAGTGGGTGGATTTTTGTCATTGTAGGGTGGGTGTATGTACGTATGTCAAATGTAAAAAAAATAATTTTGCATAACAGGTCCTCTTTAAAGCATTTTAGTATTGCATATCAAATATTGTCAATGATTTAACAAGTTATCGCACGTAGCTGGTTTCTTCAATATAGTGCTGCCCTAGATGACAGTACATGATTCTGGCTGGTTGGCAGGGATGGAGTCCTGGCTGCTCTTCTGTCATTGCAGGCTTTCATTCGCACTCCCCATGAAATCAGTACAAAGAACTCAATTATCACTTGCAGCCATGTTCATTTCCTTCCCAGCTGAGGAAATCCTTGGGATGAAAGGGTTGAGATTACGGGAGTCTCGTGTGACTCTGGCCTAAAAGATGGAAGGAGAATATTCATCTCCCTTTAGTGTGGCTGCTTTTGGAAATCTGTCTATTAGGAGTCATGCTGGTCTTGTGATAGATATTTGGATTAGATACAAATCTATTTTTATTAATTGCTTGCCAAAGACCTAGTAATTCCCTAGCAACCACATAGCAAACAAATAACAACCAACTAGAACACCCAAAAAATGTTGCCCAGAAAAGCATAACTCGTATTATATTTAGAAAGTGTAAAATAACATTTTGTGAAAACCTACAATTGCTATAAACATTTCCCTACTTTAGGTTAAGTTTAATTCAAGTTTTGTGCCACTTAAACACATTAACGTCTTAGAGAGAGGTAGGTGTTTAATAAACAAAGGTTAAGGGCTTCAGATTTGATTTCTTTTTTAAATCATACATTTTATTGTCAATTGAATCTTCTATTCCCCAATGTTACATACAAAATTGAGTACGTCGGGGTCACCATAAGGAAATAAGCATCTTAAGACATTGTCTTTGTACATGTGTGTTCTAGTTTGTTGGCATTTCTGAAGGCTGCGTTCTCACCGTGTTGAATTCATTATCTAGTGTGTCATACCCTTGGGATGTGGGAGAATGTTATTTGCAGCTTTGTTTGAAATGTCATGTACGTTGAATCTATGAATATTTTATATACACTCACCTAAAGGATTATTAAGAACACCTGTTCAATTTCTTATTAATGCAATTATCTAATCAACCAATCACATGGCAGTTGCTTCAATGCATTTAGGGGTGTGGTCCTGGTCAAGACAATCTCCTGAACTCCAAACTGAATGTCAGAAAGGGAAAGAAAGGTGATTTAAGCAATTTTGAGCGTGGCATGGTTGTTGGTGCCAGACGGGCCAGTCTGAGTATTTCACAATCTGCTCAGTTACTGGGATTTTCACACACAACCATTTCTAGGGTTTACAAAGAATGGTGTGAAAAGAGAAAAACATCCAGTATGCGGCAGTCCTGTGGTCGAAAATGCCTTGTTGATGCTAGAGGTCAGAGGAGAATGGGCAGACTGATTCAAGCTGATAGAAGAGCAACTTTGAGGTATGCAGCAAAGCATTTGTGAAGCCACAACACGCACAACCTTGAGGCAGATGGGCTACAACAGCAGAAGACCCTACCGGGTACCACTCATCTCCACTACAAACATGAAAAAGAGGCTACAATTTGCAAGAGCTCACCAAAATTGGACAGTTGAAGACTGGAAAAATGTTGCCTGGTCTGATGAGTCTCGATTTCTGTTGAAACATTCAGATGGTAGAGTCAGAATTTGGCGTAAACAGAATGAGAACATGGATCCATCATGCCTTGTTACCACTGTGCAGGCTGGTGGTGGTGGTGTAATGGTGTGGGGGATGTTTTCTTGGCACACTTTAGGCCCCTTTTGTGCCAGTTGGGCATCGTTTAAATGTATGTATATATATATATATATATATATATATATATATATATATATATATATATATATATATATATATATATATATGTATATATATATATATGTATATGTGCTCTTCTGCTTCAAGGTTTGACGTATTGAGCGTTCAGAGATGCTCTTCTGCAGACCTTGGTTGTAATTTATTATTTTAGCTACTGTTGCCTTTCTATCAGTTGAACCAGGCCGGTCATTCTCCTGACCGCTGGCATCAACAAGTCATTTTCTCCCACAGAACTGCTGCTCACTGGATATTTTCTTCATTCTTTGTGAACCCTAGCGGTGGTTGTTTGTGAAAATCCCAGTAGATCAGCAATTTCTGAAATACTCAGAATATACGTCTGGCACCAGCAATCATGTCACATTCAAAGTCACTAAAATTCTCCCCATTCTGAGGCTCAGATTGAACTTCAGCATGTCTAGATGCCTAAATGCATTGAGTTACTGCCATGAGAGACCACTGACAAAATTACAAAATTCCCATATGATCTCCATTAAAGTGGCTCATATGACTTCAATTAACCCAGAAATTAGAAAGAAATTATTTTTTTAGTTCGGATTTATAGATATTTTGTGTGAAGTATTCCTTTACCATGCTATTCTCTCTGCCACCTTGAATGTGTAGTAATAAGGTTTATATATTAATTAGATGCTTGTATACTAATGAAGCTCCATTAGCCCATTTTTAAAGGGTCAGGGTTCAAGCTCTTTTCTCTAGCTACTAATTACAAAAAAGTGCATGCTATGCAGGTGAAAATCTGTGCACTTGAATATGTATTAAGAAATCAAATGAGGTCTTTTGTATCACAATCAATTCTGGTTAATATTACACTGTAAAAATGAATATGCTTTATCTAATCAATAGAATTTTGGCAACAAATTACAAGAAATATTATTAATTAAATTTAACAAATTAGAATTGAGTAATAATTAATCAAATTATTCCTTAAAAGTTAACCACTTAAAATGAGTAAAGTTTACACCAAAAATTTTAAAACAAGTATCTCACTAACAAACAGACGTCAAAGATTAATTAAGAACTCTTTATTTTATATTGCCAACATTGAAGACACCTGATGTTAACTGAAACATCATTTTAACTGTCATTTTAAAACAAACACTGATCACCATAATGGTGACTTCAATTTATGTTTTTTTTTTTGTAAGTTTTACTCATTTTAAATGGTTAGCTTTTAAGGAATTAATTTGATTAATTATTACTCAATTCTAATTTGTTACAAATTTTAATTAATAATATTGCTTGTAATCTGTTGCCACAATTTTTTTGATTAGATAAAGCATATTCATTTTTACAGTGTAGTCTGCTGATGCATACTTGGAAAATACTGTAAGTAGGACACCATCTGGACACCTTTGACATTCGAAGTGACCTGTTCACTAAAAAAGTGATTGGCTGTTTAATGTAGAATAAGATATAACATATTTTTAACATATTTATAGATGAGTTTAGCATGTATGATGATGAGTCATTCAATATATGATTATTAACTAATTTAGCTTTTATAGTGCGAAATCAAAAGGTACTCTTTTTACTTGTTAAATAAAACTTTAAATATATAACATATCAACATGAAATATATTCAGTCCAATGACAAAAAGCCTATTCACCCAGTGCTTAATGTCCTTCTTGATATCGTCTCTCTAGTTGGTTTTCTGAACAGGATGATATTGATCTGGAATATCTTACATGAAAGTCAGCGCACAGTGTATTTGCTCCTGAAATGTATTTAATCACAATCTTTCTCCTTCACAGCCACCTAGTGAGGACGATCTCTGCCCGATCTGCTATGCACACTCCATATCAGCCATCTTCAAGCCCTGCTCCCACAAATCCTGCAAGTGAGTAGTTCCCAAACACACTATCAACACTATTCATACCTCCATTTAGGAGATCAACACTTCTATTCATTACTTACAGTATATATAGCATGAATACAGCCTGAAATACTAGCACTGTCATGATACATTTGATCTTATGCATCAAAACTGTGCAAAATTAGTTTTCTTTGGTGGTTTGTGTTGGAGTCGCTCACATCGTTCTCAGTGAAGCGCAGCACGGATAAAACATGTGACGTGACTCAGCACTCTTTAAATGATTAAATGTCACTCTCTTTTTATTTCAGGGCCTGTATCAATCAGCACTTGATGAATAACAAGGACTGCTTCTTCTGCAAGGCCACTATCACTGGAGTGGATGATTACACCAAACCAGCCAGCTCTTAGTATGCCCTTCACACACACACACACACACACACATTCGGTGTCTGAAACATTGACATTATGTACACTTTCCCCAAAGACTTCACATATTCAGGTTGGACTCATACGGTTGTTCCCACAGAACGTCAGGTCTATATACGGTCACCATACAGTTGCTGATGGCTCGGCTAGTGTTGCTAGCGTATCTTTTGTCCTCTGACGAATGGAACGAGGCCTTGAAAGGCAATAGTTCTTCCATTCTTTCTTTGTGATGAACGGATGAGATCTCGTTCAGAGCCGCACGGAGAGAGAAACTGCCGGAAAACATCGAATCTCTTGCCACTGTCTCAACTTCTTTCTCCTTTTGTTGGAAATATTTTTGTCTCCTCTTTTCACGTTTCATCTCACCTCCTCTATTCTCATATCACCTTTTAGTCTCGTCTCATCTAATCTTCTCTCCTTGATCATCTACTCGTCTCTTTTCATCTCCTCTACTTTTCTGTCTTTTCATCTCCTCTACTTTAGTCTTCTCATGTTTTTGCTTCATCTTCGTCTCATTGTCTTTACTCATCTTCAATTTTCCTCTCATTATCTGTAGTTTTGTCTTTTCTTTTCTTTTGTTTGTTTCCTTTTTGTCTTTTGTTTCTCAGATCTCTGCTTTTCTCGTTTCAACTTTTCTTTCTCATTCTCGTTCTCATTTTGTCTTTTCTCATATATATATATACCAGTCAAAAGTTTAAGATTCGGTAAGATTTTTTATGTTTTTAAAAGAAGTCTCTTCTGCTCACCAAGGCTGCAATTTTTTGATAAAAAATACACAAAAAACACAGTAATATTGTGAAATATTATGACAATTTAAAATGACTTTTTATGTTAATATATATTAAAATGTAATTTATTCCTCTGGAAAAAAGCTGAATTTTCAGCATCATTACTCCAGTCTTCAGTGTCACATGATCCTTCACAAATCACTCTAATATGATGATTTTATGCTCCAAAAACATGTATGATTATTATCCATGTTGAAAACAGTTTTTTACATTTTTATTTCAGGATTCTTTGATGAATAGAAAGTTCAAAAGAACAGCTTTTATCTGAAATGGAAAGCTTTTGTTACATTAAACACTACCCTTTAAAAAGTTTGGGGTCAGTAAGAATTTGTATTTTATTTTTGGGGGAAATAAATAAGAAATCAATACTTCTATTCATCAAGGATGAGTTACATTGATCAAAAGTTACAGTAAAGACATTTATAATGTTAGAAAATATTCTAATTAAATAAATGCTGTTCTTTGAACTTTCTATTCATCAAATAATCCTGAAATAAAAATGTAAAAAACTGTTTTCAACATGGATAAGAATCATACATGTTTTTGGAGCATAAAATCATCATATTAGAGTGATTTGTGAAGGATCATGTGACACTGAAGACTGGAGTAATGATGCTGAAAATTCAGCTTTTTTTCAGAGGAATAAATTACATTTTAATATATATTAACATAAAAAAGTCATTTTAAATTGTCATAATATTTCACAATATTACTGTGTTTTTTGTGTATTTTTTATTTAAAAAATTGCAGCCTTGGTGAGCAGAAGAGACTTCTTTTAAAAACACAAAAAAATCTTACCGACCTTGAACTTTTGACCGATAGTGTGTGTGTGTATATATATATTTCCACATCTTGTCCCTCCTCATCGTTATACCCGTTTAAACCCATTTCCTCTATGGCAAGCCGTTTTAACTTTTAATAATTTCCAGGATATGAATTCTTGAAATCAACAATTACATTTTCAGTAGTTAAAGCAATAGTTATTGATCTCAAGAATTTAATTTGAACTAGTAAATATTATAATTGTTGATTTCTGTAATTGTATTTTCACTAGTGAAATGTCACCATAGGCTGCCATTCAAATCAATTGATGATATCAAGATATGATTTCTTACTAGTTGAAATACCAATTTTACATATCAAAAATACATTTATTACTAGTAAAAACCTTTATTTTTTATATCAATAATTCAATTGTTACTAGTTGAAATGTCTATTCTTGAATCAACAATTGAATTGCTACTAGTAACAATGTTAATTTTTGATGTCAATAATTAAATTTTCACTAGTGACAATGTTAATTTCTGATATCATGAATGTGATTGTTACTAGTAAGAAAGCCATGTTATATATCTGAAATAATATTGATATCAGAAATACATTTTCAGATATCAAAAATGATCATATTTACTTGTAGCAATTGAATTGTTGATATCAAGAATAGACATTTCAACTAATGACAATTTAAATATTGATTTCAGGAATTCACATTTTTACTAGTAACAATGTAATTATTCATATCAAAAATGATATTTCTACTAGTAAAAAATCAATTCTTGATATCAACAATTCAATTGATTTTGAATGGCAGCCTATTATGGCAAGCCATTTTAAATTTTAATCATTTCCAGGAAATTCTTGATAACAATTACAATTTCACTAGTTAAAATAATAGTTATTGATATCAACAATTGATTTCTTAGTTGAAATACCTATTTTACATATCAGAAATACAATTATTACTAGTAGAAACCTTTATTTTTGATATCAAGAATTAAATTGTTACTAGTTGAAATGTCTATTCTTGAAATTGAATTGCTACGAGTAACAATGTTCATTTTTTATATCAATAATTAAATTTTCACTAGTGACAATGTTTATTTCTGATATCATGAATGTGATTGTTACTAGTAAGAAAGACATTTTAGAAATCTGAAATAATATTGATATCAGAAATACATTTTCAGATATCTAAAATGAACATTTATATTTTTACTTTTTTTACATTTTTACATTTATTTATAAATGAACATTTATGTATACTAGTAAATATTAAATTCTTGATATCAACAATCTATTTTGAATGGCAGCCTATGGTGAGATTTCAGTAGTGAAAATACAATTTTTGATATCAAGAATTACATTGTTTATCAAAAATTCATATCCTGGAAATGAATAAAAGCTAAAACGGCTTGCCATATTTCCTCTTCTTTATTATCCTATTACTTTTATCTCATGTTTTTTCTCATCTTTTTGTCTCGCCTTAACTTCTCTCGTTTAGTCTCTGCTCATCTTCTGATCTCCTCTTCTCCTTTTTTCATGTTTTTCTCATCATGTCTCAGTTTAATGTTGTCTCTGTGTCTTTTCTCACCTTCACCTTTTCTCGTCTCCTCTTTTCTCTCGTCTGTATTTGTCTTGTCTCGTCATCTCGTCTCTTCTCACAAGCTCTGGTTAAAATAGTATCATATCAGGAAGTCAGATATAAACTCAATACTAGTGAGACCGTTTTTCACATCACTCTGTATTTGCTAATGTTTTTATACTCGATACTGACAGCCATATTTGACATAGATGTAGTATCACACTAAGCAGAGCCTACAATCACTTCTGATTATTGTACATGATCAGAAGAAATGCATCTACTCAAAACGGTTACATACGCCCGTCACATGTACTAAATGTGTTTTATTAAGCGTTTATAATGCATCATATAATATAAGACCACAGTTTACATGGAGATATAAATGCATTTTGATCCAACAGTTTCATTTCAACAGTTACACTTCTTTTCCATTCCGACGTCTTCGTAATGGTGTTTGTTAATGTTCTCAAACAACCCATAGCCTTCTTCATACCAAGATCTGTGCTTCAGTCTGTCCATTAGGAGTGCCTAGACTGCTGTTTTTGTTACTGAACACCAACAGACATCTAGATTTAAGTGCTTTGCTGTTGTGTGCATGGGGTTAGCTTACCCAGAATCCTTTGCTAATGGATTATGTTGGATCTCAGGCTCTGCCTGCACTCAGAATCCATTGCCTCTCCACAGTTCCCTTATAAAAGGATATCCTGATATTGACTAAAGCAATTTTCCTTCACCGAATACAAGTGTGGTGGTGTGTCTCTGTTTTAAAGCCCACAGATAATTAGATTGGCGTTGACTGTCACAGAACAATGCGCAATTGTCAAAACAACCAGTACAGGATTTCTTCCAAAGTTATCATTCGCTTCTTAATGCACACAGACTGTTTATTCAAAACACAGTCAATTTGCTACGAGCCGATAATCTTCCAAACACTGTATGGAAGTGATATGTGTGAATTATCAAAACCAAAAGAGTATTTGGGTCACTACTTCTCTTATTTGGACTGTTAAAGCATTTCTCACAGTGTGGTGTAATATTGTTTTTAAAAAGGGGGTGCATGATATGAAATTAGGACCCCTCTCTATAGTTATGTATTGTGTGTGCGCGCGTGTCGTGTGTGAGTGCGCGTTGCGGTGAGCGTGTGCAGACGTCTTTAATTTAAGGTTTTCCACTCTCAGGCATCTGCTATTGTTGTCAAAGGGAATTTTAAATTAGTTAAGCAATATTTAAAGGACTGTTGTTTTGTTTTGTTTAAAAAGAGAGGACATGGCAACTTTTGGTTCTTTCACTTTTGTGAGAAGTGTACATGTATTGATGTAATATTAGCATTAAATTATTTATCCTAAATGTCGTCTGGTCTGCTTACTCTTCAGGCACTTCAAAGTGTACATATTGGCTTATTAGCATATTTAACCCTTTACATGTCACCTCCGCTTTTGATAATTGACATTAAAATGCACTATTCAAACTTAAATAGTTGTAATTCAAGAATACTTTGGAATATAGACCAAAGTTTGGTCTTGTTTTAAAGAAAACAATCAGCAGATTATTACTGATGTGAACAGTACTTAAAAAAATACATATACTTTATTAATATATATTTGTTAATATAAAATAAATATTTTACAAAATATGTTTTACTATAAAATTACTATAAAATGAAAGCTATATATGTAACCAAGTTGTGTTCCAAATTTAAAGTTGACATCACAAAAATTTAAGTTCCCATGAGATTTTGTTTAGGCGTTATACCAAAAATAGCCACCGGGTGCCATTGAATTCCATTGAATTTAATTCTATGCATTCTGCCATAACAAATTAATAAATTTCTGTCCAAATTTCTGACTCAGACCATTCTGAAAATATGTGTTTTGTCAAGATTAGAAAAGGTTTTGATAATAAATTATGAAAGATGATGTCCAAAAGGGGAGGGGCCTAATAAAAAAAATACCGTTTCTATTGTAACGCAACGTCCATTTTCAAAACAGTTTTCACAGAATTCATCCTCGTAAGCTTTCAAATGATACCTAATTTATGGTAACTACTAAATATGTGATCTAATAATAATAAAAAATTATATGGACTTCTTACCTTACTTTTTAAAATATTATTTTATCTTTTTTATTGACAAATACTAGATTATGTTTTATTATGAACTTTTAGCACTAAAAACCAAAGTTTCAATTATTAAAAGTGTGTGCGTCGACTTTTTGTGATAAAGGTCAGAAACTCCTCGCACTCTTGTCATAAATTCATATATTACTGTTCATTCATAATTTGTAAGAAAAAAACAGCGCTATATATATATATATATATATATATATATATATATATATATATATAGTTTGTCATGACTAGATTAGGATTTAATAGTAATATAGTGAAGTAAATTTATGTTGGCCGTATACGGGCAAGTGGCAGTTAAGAGGGTTAATTATTAAGCAAATATTTAAAAAAAATGCCCCAAATTCATTCAACCCCATTACTACATGATTTCCACCCTGTTTAAAGAGCATTAAACAATGATTGTGATCTTTTCCACGGCATGATGAAAGGTAAGTAGATCTAGTAACACTTTATTTTACAGTGTGCTTTCCTTGTGCATGTTACATGTAGTTACTGTTGTAATAACTATAAATGATGCATAATTACATGTAACTAACCCTAAACCAAACCCTAATCCAAAACTACTCACTGTAATTAATATATATATATATATATATATATATATAATCTTTTTTTTTTTTTTTCTTTAGTGATTCTGCTTATTAACATCAGGTGTCTTCAATGTTGCCAATATAAAATAAAGAGTTCTTAATTAATCTTTGACATCTGTCTGTTAGTGAGATATTTTTGTTAATTTTTTTGGTGTAAACTTTACTCATTTTAAATTGTTAAGTTTTAAGGAAAAATTTTATTAATTATTACTCAATTCTAATTCGTTAAATTTAATTTATAATATTGCTTGTAATCTGTTGCCACAATTCTATTGATTAGATAAAGCATATTAATTTTTACAGTGTAACTAGGTCACCTTAAAATAAAGTGTAACCCTTATTTTGTACACTATACGGGTTTCTACAGGATCACTTTGCCTTGACAAGACTGTATTTAACAGAATTTGCTGTTTGGTTGTGTGGAAATGAATTTGCAGCGATTTCTTTTGTTCATCTCAAACATCAGTGAGTCCTAGCATAACTTTGTCAGACAGTAACACGCTCATTTTTAATGAAGGCAATCGTGGCGATGCACACTTGCTGGTGGGCACGCCATTCCTGCTGTCTGTTCCTGAAACAGGTTCAATGCTGTAAATAAGAGATGGTGTTCGTAACCCAAGGAGGAGGCCAGCTCTTTCAACTCACCTTTTCCTGACTCGACTCCCATCATGCTTCACTCTAATTCCATCTCCCTGGAATAAGGTTGGTACGGCGTTGTATATTAAAGAAATGTCAGCGGCTTTGAAATCATTGCATACCTTGGCCTCGCTGAGCTGTGTTTGCTAATGCATTTGCTGTGAAAGAGTCTGTGGTTGTGGAAGGATCGATTGTAAAAGCCTGTTATCTTGGCTTGGCTGAGCCGTGTCACCTTCACCCCAGCTGGCCTTGAGTTAAAAACTGTGATTTAACAGCTCACTTATGAACACCTTGTAATAAGGTTTGTAAAAGATAGCAGTGATACAGGTTTGCAGAAGTGTGTATGAGTTTGTTTTAATAGCATTATTCTGGTAGTAGATGAAGATTTAGTATATTAAGTTTGCTTTAGCACACTTTTTGTTTACTGTATGATTAAATAGATGAAAGATATAATATCATGGCACTGACATCATCTAAAAATATTTTACTTGTGTGTTCTTACACTGTACAAAATTAAACTCTATTTTTTACGGTAAAAACGGTAACTGTGGTTAAATTAAAAATACAGTAGCAACGTTATTGGTTTTACAGACTTAACCTTCCAGTAATAAACCATATTTCATTATCTGATATAATATTTTACATGTGTATTTTTACACTGTACAAAATAAAACTGTATTTTTTATGGTAGAAAAAATGGTAACTGTGGTTGTGAACTTTACCATCAAAAATACGGTAGCAACGTTATTGGTTTTACAGACTTAACTTTACAGTAATAAACCATAATTTAATATCCGATATAATATTTTATGTGTTTTCTTACACTGTACAAAATAAGTCCGTATTGTTTACGTAAAAAAACAGCAACTGTGGTTGCCAGAATTTTACCATAAAAAATACGGTAGCAATGTTATTGGTTTTATAGACTTAACTTTACAGTAATAAACAGTATTTCATTATCTGATATAATATTTTACATGTTTGTTCTTACACTGTACAAAATAAGTCCGTATTGTTTACGGTAAAAACGGCAACTGTGGTTGCCAGAATTTTACCATAAAAAATACGGTAGCAATGTTATTGGTTTTACAGACTTAACTTTACAGTAATAAACAGTATTTCATTATCTGATATAATATTTTACATGTTTGTTCTTACACTGTACAAAATAAGTCCGTATTGTTTACGGTAAAAACGGCAACTGTGGTTGCCAGAATTTTACCATAAAAAATACGGTAGCAATGTTATTAGTTTTACAGACTTAACTTTACAGTAATAAACCATATTTCCTTATCTGATATAATATTTTACGTGTGTTCTTACACTGTACAAAATAAGTCTGTATTGTTTACGGTACAAAAACGGTGGTTGCCAGAATTTTACCATAAAAAATACAGTAGCAATGTTATTGGTTTTACAGACTTAACTTTACAGTAATAAACCGTATTTCATTATCTGATATAATATTTTACGTGTGTTCTTACACTGTACAAAATTAGTCTGTATTGTTTACGGTACAAAAACGGTGGTTGCCAGAATTTTACCATCAAAAATACGGAAGCAAAGTTATTAGTTTTATAGTCTTAACTTTACACTAATAAACAGTATTTCATTATCTATTATAATATTTTACGTTTGTGTTCTTACACTGTACAAAATAAAATTGTATTTTTTACGGTAAAAAAATGGCAACTGTGGTTGCCAGAACTTTACTATCAAAAATACGGTAGCAACGTTATTGGTTTTACAGACTTAACTTTACAGTAATATACCATAATTTATTATCTGTGATAATGTTTATTTACCAACCTATTGAAGTTTTGATATATCTGTTTTGTACCACTCTAATACACTGACATATGTCAATTTACATTTTTCACTATAAATTATACAATGAGTTCTTTTTCACTTTAAAAAACTGCAATTTTAGCAGTATTTTACTGAAAAATTACATTAAATGTACCATGAGATCGATCACAGTTATTTACCGTGTATAGTATGGAAACTTTCTGTTAACCAGTTAACAGTTTTGCTCTATAGGGGCCTTTTACCGTTAATATCAGGATTATTTGTATTGTATACCGTGTATTGTACATTTGTCAGCATTTTACATACTGGTCACTTTTATATAATTTCAGTAGTCCATCCACCTACTTTTATGTGGATTTTAGGATGTCGCATAAAAAAAATATGCACATTAACTATAAAAAAAAAACTTTTTATCCGATAGAAAGGCATGCACATATACTATGGAAACACGTTTATGTTGATGCACAACAATAATCTCATGAGACTTTGCTTCAAGAGATCATAACTTGTGTTCAATTCTGTTTCAGTATTTAATGTAGAGACAATTTTAGATATTTAGAATATGTCGATATTGTATATTTTGGTGTCGGCATCTAAAATGACAACTTTTAATGCACAAGCAATTTGAACAACATAAAATATTTTGATTTTAGGTTGCAGTGTCGGGATAATAAACCTTTTACTTATAAATATCTTTAGAGCGTCAGGATTCAGACTCGGAGACAGAGGTAAGTGATAAACATAAATCTTTTCTTTATTTAATGTCAAGGTAAGTGTTCAGGGTTTCAGGTGATCTTGAGGAGGATACATGGCAGGAATTCATCCAGGTGAGTAAATCCTCTTCATTAGGAATTAACATGAACGGTGACACTGTGAATTTACTTTCCTTTTCTCTCTTTCAGATCGTCTTCGGGCAGACAAGATGCAGGAAGGATTCAAGGTGAGTAGATCCTTTTAAGTGCAGAAAATAGGGAACTAACACACTTCAGTGATACTTGCTTTTTTCTCTTTACAGAGCATCCATGGGGTGAACGAGACTCATGGCAGATTCCAGGGCACAGGGAACGAGAACCACGAAGCGGGTCCTGGGAACATCAGAACAAGGACAGAGAGGTTAGTATTTTCAGGTAAGTATACTTTACTTTCTGGCTCGTTGGATGACTCGAAGGGAAGCAAGTGGAGACTGGTTAGGGTCTTTTCCTGTTGGAGGCTTGACAAAGACTGACTGTGAAACGGGTGCTTTTGTGCTGACTGGGAAGGGCGTGCTGAACTTAAACTTTTAGAAAACTTTCATTATAAGATTAATGCATACATTATGGTAATATTGTAAGGTTTAGCATTTTAAAACATAAAATTAAAACACTAATTTAGAGTAGAGATGTGTAATGTTGATATGAAATGCCTTAGTGTATGAATTTTATGTACAGGACATAAATAATTCATTGTGCATTTATGTGTACTTATAAAAATGACACAAAATGCATTGATATCGTTGATAACAATATTTACAATTCTAAATTGGAATTTTCAGTTCAAATCAAATGCCTAAATGCTTTCATTATCTACTTTTAGTACGGTTGATATTGTATATTCAGCATCTTTAAATCTGTCCAGTATGGTGAAATTAAATTTTATGAAACAATAAGTTTTTACTTTTTGATGATAATTTGTGTTTCATTGTCATCATGTTGGGCAGTTTAACAGACTGTGTGCAATGTGTTTTTCAGTGAAAAAATTTAAACTTTCTATAGCAATAGCTTTGAATGTGAATGAGATCGCCATGCGACATCAGTGTGTTTTCATTCTTCCTATGACAGATAGATAAAAGACTAGCAGATGTAACCCTGCAGTCAAAGGTGGAGAGAAAAGAAAGGGTCTGGGATAAAAAGCAGAGTGTCTCTTCCCATCCCACCCTCACTGCGCTCTATTCTGCAGCTTTCCATTGATCCCCTGCCTAGAAACTGATCCCCAGGCCGGCTGGGTGCTCGCGGCTTATAGATCGCCTTCAGAAATAGCCTCATTGGAGGGCAGGAGGACAGGACTAAGGGTCCGGCAACAAGAGAATCCTCCCTCCCCAGGGCAGGACACCGATAGCACCCCGTGTGTATTTATAGATGACCAACAGCGAACCTGAAGCTGGATCAATACGCTCTGGGACGGGACATGACCTGCCCGACAGCCCGGCTGAGAGGATACAGGCCCCGGGGACGCAGAACAGGGAGAAGCCTCCGTACCTGTGAGAAGGGGAAAAAGAAATCTGAAATATGTACAAAAACCACAAGATCAAACACTGTATCTTTTGTTTTCTTCTACACATCCTCAAAATGAGAAGCTAAATTACAGTACAGCATCTATATAATTGTATTTTTCTTATTCACTCTAAAAAAAACAACAACACTGGGTTAATAACAACCCAAGGGCTGGGTAAATATAAGACAGAACACATGGTGGGTTAATTTTACCCAGCAAATTGGGTTGTTGATTTAACCCAGAGTAGTTGATTCATTTTGATTGAAACACTAGCTTCTTTTTTATTTGTTTTTTTTTTTAACTTCATAAATGAATTAATGTCTACGGATTAACTTAAATCCTCTAAACTTTTTACAAAATTAGGATACAACCATATTTTGAAATCACGTTTTACAATATAGTACATTTTATAAAACAATTTATACATTTCTGCCAACATTTAAGCTCGTTTAACAATTATCAGTAGTAAAAATGAAAGATTTCTAAGTAATTGAAGTGTAATGGACCAGTCTTTGTTCTCCTGTTTCCACCGTAACGGCGCTGGATCTCGTGCCGGCGCTTGTGTCGTGTTTAGCGGGGGGACTTCTAACTTCAGACCGCCGTCCAGTGTTTCACTCCCGAAATATGCTGTGACTGACCCCATAACCTGTCCATAAACAACCATTTGCAAGCATATTTTAACTTCATACTTATTTATATTCTGTATCTTTTTGAATAAAAGCATACAATTGAATGCAAGGCAAACGCGAAAGAGTGACTCGCATCGCGGCCCTGTATGTTGCTTTGCATAACATTAAATGATATGCAGCAAAGTAATGAATTTATATATGTACATTATATAAAAATGTACACAAACCTGCTATAAATAACTCAATCCCTGGGTTGTTACATCTGACCCCGGATCTGTGTAAAACAAAAACTACCCAAACACTGGGTTGTTGCATCTGACCCAGGATCTGGGTTACACAAAAATGCAGTCTAACACATTTTTCTGAGCATAAAATGACAGTCTTGAAAAGAGTCCGTTTGAGAATACAGTTTGTCATTGTGATCTCAACACGGATGTAATAAGCATCTTTGAGTTGTATAATGCTTCCCTCTAGAGGTAAACGTAAGAAGTGCATGCATTAACTCTAACATTAGGGTCACAATTATTATGACTGTGTGCGACCGTTTTTAACTTGAATGTGTGCGACTTCCGGTGTCATTCGTCCAGCGCTATTTTTAATCAAGGTCAAGGTGTTTATTGTCCTGTTTGGAGAAATGTGTCTTAGGTGAGAGAACTGCTGAAACATCAACCCACCAAAAACATACATCATTCAAACATTAATATCTATTCCACATAAAAAAATCTTCCCTAAAAATAAATAAATAAATACTTAAAAAAGAAAAAGAAAAAAAAAACACTTTTAGTTCATAAATTATCTAAAAAGTGAGCAACTCCTGTATTTACGCTAATCCGCCAACAATGTGCTGTCTCATCACCACATTAATGGAGTTGCTCATTAATCAATTTGACAATGGAACAAAGGAATGTTTTTTGCATTATTGCTTGCGTAACGGGAGCCTGTGTCTCCTACTGGAATAATATCAGATTTTTCCCAAAGCTCTGGGACTTTATGCACGTCAATAGAAAGCTGGAAGAGGTTATGCAAGGCTGGTGTGAGTTCTTTAGCAAATGTCTTTAAAAGAAAACATGACACACCACTGCCCTGTTGGAATGTAAAGTTTAAAAAACCCTTTATATAAGAGTATTCTGGCATTACAACTATTATAATTTACTAATATTTTACTCTGTTCACTAAAAGGATCAGTCTCAAATCTGCCCTGTTGATATCATTGCAGGCCAACATTGCTTTCCTTTTTGGGGGTCATGTTAGTCATTCCCGAATTGAGCACAGTCCTTTTATTTCTGATGTTTCTGATTTTGACAGATGATGTTTTTATAGTGTCCGTGCTGGCCTAAGTTGCTCAAGACGGGCATCGCTAGGCTGAAGCCCCCCTAAACTTCTGCCTAGCCCCCTTAAAAATTTGTGATTACAAGGTCATTTTGTGCTGACCTTAGTCCCACAATGTTGGCTGTTTTCCCAGTTTTGCACAGTCTTTAATTCCCAGTGTTATATAAGGTTTATTGTTCGAATACAACACACAAGTAAATATATGACAATAATATAGAGTTACAATATCTATTTTTGCATCCTGATAAAAAAGTCCCAGTCTGTTATTTCTATGTCATAATTAAAACACTTATGTAATAATTTCGATTTATGACTTTTAAAGTCATTATTTAGTAATTATTAAAAAAAAAATATTATTACTTTTTTAAAAATAGACCTTCATTGTGACGGATCCAAAAACATAGGCTATATATATCGATACAACCGCAATAAAGCATAAGTATACATGCTTTAATAGCGATGGACGATCAGCGCTATAGTGCAGATATTGAAACTGTTAGAACTGTTGCTGAAATAGCGACAGATCAGCGCTGTCTGTGGTGCTGAAATAGCGACAGATCAGCGCTGTCTGTGGTGCTGAAATAGCGACACTTGATTAGCGCTGTCTGTGGTGCTGAAATAGCGATAATTGGTCATCGCTGTCTGTGGTGCTGAAATACTTGATCAGCGCGGTCTGTGGTGCTGAAATACTTGATTAGCGCTGTCTGTGGTGCTGAAATAGCGATACTTGATTAGCGCTGTCTGTGGTGCTGAAATAGCGATACTTGATTAGCGCTGTCTGTGGTGCTGAAATAGCGATACTTGATCTTGAAGCGATACAGCGTTTCTCCACTGCCTAAAGTTTCACTTGCATCCTGCAAGAGCTCTATTAAAGCCAGGTAGGCCTACAATATGCAGGATTTTTTTTAGTAAAATATCCAAAAACCACTAGGCCAATGTTATATATTTTGTTTAGTTGATTACTTACAATATTATGTTTCCATTTGTAAATCGATGAGAAATCCGACTTTTAACCAAGGAAACGGAGCGTGTGAGCAGGGGTGAGTCGCCGCCAGTCAATGACGTCATATCGCGCGTTACCCCCGGTTTCCGCTAAGTTTGACCTCGTGCTGTAATAGTAACCATGGCGACAGACGTAGATAGCTGGGGTCGGTTATGCCCGTTATGCATGCTCAACGGCGTGAGCGTCCCTAGCAGGGTTTTGTTCAAACATTATGGACCATGGCACGCAGACTTTGAGATGAAAAGAGGACTAAAACGAAGATCAACATCTTTCGAAATGTCGAGAGCTCCACATCCGCGACTAACTTCGACTTGACAGAGAGTGTTGCATGTTACTTGAGCAAACAGGTGAGCAAATCAATGTACATAAATCTAATCAATGTTATATAGTTCAACATGATGAAAAGTTAGAATATGATTTGTATGTTATTCTCTATTGTTGATCTAGCTTTCAAACAACTTAACTAACAACATTCAACACACTGAAATGCAGTTTAGTGATAGTGAAACTGTTAGAGCAAGTGAAGCAGCGCTGCGTTACCTCAAGTTTAATTCCTTTAATAAACTGAGCTGTGTGAGTAATTCAGCGTGTAGTTCGGTAGAATTAAATGTCCTTATTCCTTTATATCCGCGGGACTCGCGTTGCGTGTGGCGCTGGTTTACGTCTAGCAATAGCGCCCTGCTTCACACTATTCATGTTAAAAACATCAATGTATTCACTCATCCATAAAACATCCATCAGCTTGACGACAAGATCCATAATTCGGCTTAATGCAGAATATACGTCATTAATATACGCCTTTGTTATTGTAAGAGGTTAGCGCCCCCTGCTGGCGAAACAATCTTGCAAATTGTACCTTTAATCTACACAGTTACATTACATTATAAACATACACACACAACCTTATGACATTTTGGCTAGTTGGTTTAACGTTTTTATTCTCTAAAGTGAGATTTCATTGGTATTGTTTCATCATCATCATCATTCTTCTTCCTAATGTCTTTTTCAATAGGAAATACATTAATGTCAAGCCACTTCAGAAGTGATGAATGTCCCGCTCGTGCAGTGCGTGGAATGACAAGACCGATATTATGGCAAGTATTTCTCCTATCACCTTTTATTAACACATCTCATTTTTATATTCAAGTCTCGTTTCGTACTCTCTCTAGTTAAACTTAACTAAATTTAAATCATCAGACAAACAGAGTTCTGGTAATATTTGACATTTGGGAGAGAACGCAAAAACCATTGAATTATGTTTCCTCCTATCGCATTGATTCCCATCACCATGTCCCATTTGGGGCTCCATACTATTCACTGTCGTTATATGGACGTGGAACGAGAGAACCATTAAAAAAAATGTCTTGACCAAACTCTCAGAAAAAAAGGTACAAAAGCTGTACCTTTTCAAAAGGTACACTTTTGTCCATTTTAGGTGCTAATATGTCCATTTCATGAGCTAATATGTACATTTTAGTTGTTAATATGTACATTTTAGTTGCTAATAAGTACATTTTAGTTGTTAATATGTACATTTTAAGTGCTAATATGTACATTTTAGTTGTTAATATGTACATTTTAAGTGTTAATGTACATTTTAGGTGCTAATTTGTCCATTTCAGAAGCTGATATACATTTTAGGTGTTAATATGTCCATTTCAGAAGCTAATATACATTTTAAGTGTTAATATGTCCATTTCAGGAGCTAATATGTACATTTTAGGTGTTAATATGTACATTTTAGGTGCTTATGAGTGCATTTTATTTGTTAATATATACATTTTAAGTGTTAATGTACATTTTAGGTGCTAATATGTCCATTTCAGAAGCTAATACACATTTTAGGTGTTAATATGTACATTTTAGGTGCTAATATGTACATTTTAGTTGTTAATATGTACATTTTAAGTGTTAATGTACATTTTAAGTATTACTTTGTCCATTTCAGGAGCTAATATGTACATTTTAGGTGTTAATATGGACATTTTAGGTGCTAATGAGTGCATTTTATTTGTTAATATATACATTTTAAGTGTTAATGTACATTTTAGGTGCTAATATGTCAATTTCAGGAGCTAATATGTACATTTTAGGTGTTAATATGTACATTTTAAGTGTTAATGTACATTTTAGGTGCTAATATGTCAATTTCAGGAGCTAATATGTACATTTTAGTTGTTTATAAGTACATTTTAGTTGTTAATATGTACATTTTAAGTGTTAATGTACATTTTAAGTGCTAATATGTCCATTTCAGGAGCTAATATACATTTTAGGTGCTAATATGTCCATTTCAGGAGCTAATATGTCCATTTTAGGTGCTAATAAGTGCATTTTAATTGTTAATATGTACATTTTAATTGTTAATGTACATTTTAAGTGCTAATATGTCCATTTCAGGAGCTAATATGTACATTTTAGGTGCTAATAAGTACATTTTATTTGTTAATACATACATTTTAAGTGTTAATGTACATTTTAGGTGCTAATATGTCCATTTCAGGAGCTAATGTTCATTTTAGGTGCTAATATGTACATTTTAGGTGGTAATATGTACATTTTAGGTACTAATATGTACATTTTAAGTATTAATATGTACATTTTAGGTGCTAATATGTCAATTTCAGGAGCTAATATGTCCATTTTAGGTGGTAATATGTCATTAGAACAACACCAGGGTGAGTAAACTATGACTTGATTTTCAATTTTTTAAGGTGAACTAACCCTTTTAAGATCACATAAATAGAACGATTACTCGTTTGTCGTTTGTTTAAGCATCAAGCTCAAAGTGAGGCTGTGAAGAAGAGCTACAGCTCTAGACTGAGGCCGTCATGAGTGATTTCTCTCTTTTATGTTTCTTTTATGGAAGGGATTATGGCTGTAGGAGATGATAAGTGACTTTATTGCTTTCCACTTCACAGGTAATAATAGAGGAGTTGAATATGATCAGTCTTCAGAGAGACTGACGGTGCCGGAAGAAGTTTCTGCAAACCTTCTCGGTAACTGAATAATACAATGATTTATTAAGATTATACCACATTACAGTGTTTATTAATCACCCTATCTCTCACATTCTTTTCTTCTGGATGTGTTGACGCACAATCATCGTAAAACCTCCGCTGAACGCTTGCCTGACAGATGATAGTTTAATGATAATGTCAAACATGCTGTTGATTCGTGTTGGTTGTGTGAGATGTTTATCAGGGCAGAATATTGACAGGTCCTCGTCATCTTCACATGTACAGCATGACAGATATCCAGTTCTCCGGCTTCATACAGCGCAGAGGATAATCGTAGTGTTAATGTAGGGATTCCCTCAGGACCGCACTGCATTATGGGTGGAATCAAATTAATGAGAATGATGTAATACCTGGCTCAGATGAAAAATGTCACATGACAAAGGCTGTGACTTCAGGCTGCAACACTTGCATTGTGGCAATCTCAGCGAAACAATGAAATCAAGAAAGCAAGAATAAAGATGATTTAAACATGTCAATACTGAAAATTTTAAGAAACATAGTTTCAATAATGTGATTAAAAATGTAATTAATAGTAAAATAGTATTCAAATAAATTAATTATTGGCCACATACGTGACAAAACAGTCACTAATATTAGAATAATAGAAATTTTGATATTGTTTACCAATATATTTAGCATTTAGAAACTCTATATATATATATATATATATATATATATATATATATGTTTCTAAATGATAAATATATTGGTAAACAATATCAATATATATATATATATATATATATATATATATATATATATATGTATATATATATATATATATATATAATTATATAATTTCTAATATTATATATATATTAATTATATAAATTGATTATAATTGTAACACTAACACAATAAGGTTCATTAGTTGACATTAGTTTAGTTAACATGTACTACTAAGAATGAACAATACTTCTTCAGCATTTATTAATCTTAGTTAATATTAATTCCAACATTTACTAATATGTGATTAAAATCAAAGGTTGTAGTAGTTAACATTAGTTAATGCACTGTGAACTAACATAAACACACATTAACAGCTGTATTTATATTAACTAACCTTAACAAAGATTAATAAACACTGTAACTAATGCATTGCTCATCGTTAGTTAATGTTAGTTAATGCATTTACTAATGTTAACTAATGAAGCTTATTGTAAAGTGTTACCATTATAATAATAAAAAATAAGTTAATCAGACACTTCCAGGAAAAGGTTTTTTAATATAATTAGCATTTAGACACTTTAATTTGTATTTTTTAATAAATAATACATTTGTTTATAATTTTTAAAGTTAAAATCATTAAACTATAAATACAGATATATTTTGTGACAAAAAAGTAAAACGAGACGAGATTTTTTTGTGAACACTCCTAAGTGATTCATTGACTCGCCAATAAACCTTCCAGTTCATTTAAATGAATCATGTGAATGAACTGATCCATATTACAAACCATGAACTTGCGCGTTCGTGACTCTCCTGTTCGAACTCGTTCATTTTGGTGATTCATTCATTCAACAAACGAAATGAATTAATTGACTCGGAAAAAGATTTGTTCATTTTGATAAACGAGTTCGAACAGGAGAGTCACGATCGTGCATCACAGAACAGAGTAAGGCAAACATTTGAGCTTATAAAACTTAAACTTTGTTATTCATATCTTTAAATGAGTGATCGTTTCGCTTGATAAGACCCTTATTCATCGTCTGGAATCATTTAAAGCACTTTGAACAGTTTGCACTGAAACTGTTTTTTTGACCTTGAACCATTTGGTTCCCAATGAAGTCCATTATATGGAGAAAACTGGAATGTTTTCATCAAAAACCTTAATTTCTTTTCGACTGAAGAAAGAAAGACGTGGACATCTTGGATGACATGGGGGTGAGTAAATTATCAGCAAACGTTTTTTCAAAAGTGAACTACTTTAACAGCTGAACGAATCTCTTATAGTTTGCCTTTGCTGATTGAGATAAAGCAAAAATGCTAAATGTGTCATTATTTTATCCGCTCATGTTTCCTTTCAGATCTTAACTTCCACTGGACCAAATCTCAGCTCGTCCTACAGTGACCCACATGATACATGTTGACACCCCACTGCTGTTAAAAGGCTTGGGCCAGCCAATCACAGGCCGTCACAGTAGCGGTTCCAATGTTCTGCCCCGCGGAGCAGGACGCCGTCTCTTCCAGTCCAGATGCCAGTATTGGTGTCTTTCCTCCATGAAATGTAATGGATAGTAGAGACTTGAAGACTTCACGCTCTCCGAGCGGATCCGGGTTCTGTGTGGGGCAGGAGAAAGCCAATATCCGTCCTGGACACCCGGCTGACCCTGTCGACGGCTGAATGAAGGTGTGTTTGAGGGGGATGTGAAGACTGTGAGGTCTTGGACAGGTCAGTGAGTGTCACAGGCTTTGTTATTTAGAGACAATGTGAACCTGTCATTCTTGTTCCTACATGATATAAACCCTCATCCTTCCCTAGGGTCATTTTGACCTGAAAATCCTTCGGATCCTCCTCCATCGACTTTTTGTCACACTTTTTTTTTAATGGATTCGAGGAGATTTATGTTTGAAATTTTAAAAAGTAACACATCCTTCCCTTAGCGGGTCAATTTCACACCTTTAAGAATGCGAGGAATGCTTCAGTACACATAGAAAAAAAAATTGCTAAAACTTTACTGAAATATTATTTTATTAAGCGTTTCTGAATGCATACTGAAAAGAAATGACTAGGACCCAGCAGAACAGCTCATTTGCTAAAAATAGACCTATAATGCTGCGTTCACACCGAAACGCGAATCAGCGCGTCAAATTCGCGCCTGATGCATCGTAGTTTGACACTTAACCACTTTGTGTTAATTCGTGAAACTAACGTGCGTAAAAACAAAAGTTTGAAGCGAAATTTAGGCACGTCAGAATCGAAATCCGTTGGCGGCCATTGTTTTTATGTCGACCGAGCATTCATCGAGAGAGTCACCGCTCTGTATTTACTCTGGAGAGCAGAACAGTGGCGTGGGGATTATCGCGTCGTATATTTGTGTCCTCCGGACCCTTCGGAGGCAAAGCCGTTTGGCGAGTTTCACCATTTGCTCGCTCCAGGAGCTACGCTGGGTGACGGCCGCTGTCAGCAATACTTCCGCCTGTCCCGCGTCCAGTTTGATGACCTGTTGTCCCTAATCTAGCTGTCATTTATTTTTGTTTTGATATAGAGCCAGCCTCCAAAAGTTATTAACCTGTCCAGTGATTTTTTTTCTCTCACGTCCAGACACGAACTTATGCACATATGTTGATTCTTTACACCATAATAATATTTCATATAATCTAGATATGGAATGAATAACATTCAATACAAAATGAACATGTCTCGTATATAGAAATAATGTTTTAAGTGATAAAATATTTGCTTTGTTGTGCATCAGAACCACAGCAGGCATTTAGTCATATTACAAAATAATTTATTGAAGCATCCTGACACTTCACCACAAGAGCAAGCAGCTAGGCTCCTGATTGGTTAACGCGGCGCGAATTCACGCCAAAGTTCCGATTTTTCAACTCGGGCGGCAGACGCGAATTGCGTCAAATGCGTAAATGCACAAATGGCACTAACTAAATCATTCGTGCTTCAGCGCCAAACGCTCAATTCGCGCGAACGAGGTGTATTCGCGTCTTCCGAAGCCGCAGGAATTTTTTACGCGCGTTTTTAACGCGTCTTTGCATTGACTTAATTGAAATCATTCGCGACTGACGCGCTATTCGCGTCCGGTGTGAGCGCACCATAAGGCCATCTAGTGGCAAGAGCTCGAGGAATATTATGTTATATTTCCCTCAAGAGGTCGGCAAAGACCATTGCATTAAATTGCATTCAAAATAGAGAACAATTTTTTTTTAACAAAATGAAATAAAACAAGTTTTCTGGACAAAAAGGGGCTTATTTTGACCCGTGAGGGAAGGATGTAAAGATGTGTAGCCTAACAAAGTGTGAGGGAAGGATGTAGTGATGAAGAACAGCATTAGGCCCTTTTTAGAGGGAATTCAACAAAACTAAATGCCTAAGTAATTGGCTAACTTAATAAAGTATAATTATTTTCAATTTGCTGTTACAGCGCTCAAATATTGATATTAACACCCAAGTTGTAACGCCTGGTTGACATGTGCTAAGCTAGCATGCTTAGCATGTAAATAAATAAATACCTCTCATTTTCTTCCAGAAAATAAAACTAGTTTTTACACGGTGAAATCCAGCAACTCTGATGTTCACCTCTCGTTCGTAATGTAATTGCATTCAAAATAGAAAAAATATAGTATCAAAATGAAATAAAACGAGTTTTCTGGACAAAAAAGGGTCTTATTTTGACCCAAGAGGCAAAAGATGTGTAACAAAGTGTGAGGAAAGGATATAGTGATGAAGAACAGCATTAGGTCCCTTTTTAGCTGGGATTCAACAAAGCTAAATGCCTAAATAAACTTTATAAAGTGTAATTAATCTTAATTTGCTGTTACAACGCTCAAATATTGATATTAGCACCCGAGTAACACCTGGTTGACTTGCGCTACGCTAGCATGCTTAGGTTCAGAGTGTTAACACATGTAAATAAATACCTCACATTTACTTCCAGAAAATAAAACTAGTTTTACGCACGGTGCAATCCAGCGACTCTGATGTTCACCTCTCGTTCGTAATGTATTCTCCATCTGTTGCTGAAAACAAGATGATAAATTTAGCTTCAGGGGCTTTTCAAACTACAAACAAATCAAAATGCCTTCAAGAAATACTGCAAGTCTGCCAGGATCCCCAGCATCCCTGCATCCTGATGCCTCGTGAAAATGACGAAGCTGCCAAGAAACTTGACATGACATCACATATATCACATCATCTTTGCGTGTTGTCACGTATTACCCTTCACACTAAAGCGGAGGACGGCAGATGGCGCTCGTGCGCTGCACAACACGGAAGTCATCCTACGCTGAGCCGATGGTGGGAATAAGGCTATTATACGGAGGATTCGCAAAGGACAGTCAGGTAGCGTTCAGAATGAGCTGTGAGCGATGCTTTGATGCTAAAAGTGAGCTGGGAAGCGATGTTTTCTTATCGCAGCTGTTGAATTTGATCCTTCTTATGCAAGCAGCCTTGAATGCGCGCGGCAGTGGGAGGCGAGCCCTGAGGAGACGAGGGCCGCGCGCGTTAAAGAGATGTATGTGTGTTTACGTTTAGCATCTGAGAGGTTACAGATGTTCCATAAATACTGACAAAATCCCTCAAAATGTTGAGGAAATAGCAAACGAGTTCATGGACATTGATATTTGTGTGTGGACAAGGGAGTTCAAGCGTGTTTCTTTCTTTCTAAAAGTAGGTTATCTGTTAGAAGAGTACTTTTTAGGAGGCCCTATACAGCAAGATTTTTTTTAAATACAACTAAATTAAATGAATTGCAACTAAATTAAATAATTAAGTACATAACGTTACACTTACTAATTTATTAAATTGAATTGAAATTTTGATTGATGAACAGAGCCATTTCAATAGCTTTTTATTTTATTATATAGATACATTAAATACGAAGAAAATTCTATGCATTTGACTGTATAATAAGTTGAATAATAAAAAAAATGGAAACATGAAACGAAATGTACAAGACACAATGTACTAGAATGTGCATTGAAGGATATCCTGTCCTGTTTTTATGTTCAGATCTTCTGAGGCGAGGAACTGGGGATTTGCATCACACCAAAGACACTTTTTTGAAAAGATGATAACAGGTGAGTCTCTTTCAATTTACTTTTGACATTGTTTGAATGCTTTGTGATCTGGAGGTGTTTTTTCTCTATTGTACAAGGACAATATGCTTTGAAAATTTCAAAAAATGTCTGCCAAACTATCTTACAATTGAAAAGTAACTTGGACACTTTTATTGAAAGTGTTCAAGGACGTTCTCAACAAAAATGATTGAGAATCAATTACAGGATTTCTCGACTTGTAACAAATCTGACCATGTTATATTTCAAATCTGAAGATAAGTCTAAAACTGAGTTTTATTAAACCTTTTTTAAGACTATGTCATGTGATTTTATTTTGAGATGATGTTAAAATGCTAACTGGTGTTTTATTGTCATCTTCTAAGCATCCATTCAGTGTATTGTCTCTATTGTTTTGTGCAAACGAGCCCCATTCAGTTCCAGTCTTCCCTGAACACATTCACACCTCTCTGGTCTGATTATGGCTCTAATTATTATTTTCTTTCTTCATTATTTCTGACCACTTTTTATTCACACTGTTTTAATCCCTCATTCTTTGATCTAACTTCTCACTTCACCTTCTTTGAAACTGTATCAAATGCCCTTCTTGAAAAAAAGAAACATTTCAGTGAGCTTTACTATTCAAAATTATTCATATTAAAATTATAAATTAACACATTTGCTCAGCTAGGTGCCAGGGGCGTCTTAGTGCTAGCTTGCATGTTAGCTTAGCACACCATCAGTACGCGACAATTTATGAGATTAAAACCATGTTTTTACTCCAAGCTTGCTTTATAACGCAAGTCGAAGTGATTTAAATAACCTTCTGTGATCCTATGTGGCTTCGGATAAAATATACATTTTATATATATATATATATATATATATATATATATATATATAAAATGTATATTTTTTATTTTTATAAAATTATTTATAAATAATTAATTATTATTTTTTATAAATGTATATATATATATATATATATATATATATATATATATATATATATATATATATATATATATTGCACAATGAAAAAGGCTGCCGGTTAGCATGTAATCTATTATTATGAAAATAGCCGACACAGATAAATCATATATCGTTGCAATTGTGTGTTTATTGTCTCCAAAACGTCTTTATCTGCATGTTACAGCTATCTCTGGAAGCCTTGTTTATGAAAAGGATTTGCTGGAATGTCACATAATATGGCTCTTCAGCAAAAGTCTCGTTTGTGGAGTAAATGTGCTTAGAGCGTCCTTCACTTAATACTGGATGAATGAATCACAGTACATGAGTGTTCAGTGGTACTGCACAAAGCACTGCATTTTGGGTTAAAATTTAATCCGTATTACTCATCTCTAATTTGATGTAAACATGAGAACCTATCAATATTTCTCTAAATCTTCATACTGTTGAACTAAAAGCCCTGAGGGACATTGTTTTGTCAAGCACTTTCATGACGACTGTACAGGAGTTTGTTTTTTTCTTAAGGGGAGTGGCAAACGGTCATAATTCTTAGATCGTTTTAATGATGTCTAGTTTGTTGAGGTAATTACAATCATTTACTTTAAAACTTTGAACTAAACAAAGTATGCTTCATTGTGATGTCGTCCTTGTGAAGCTTAAAGGTTTAGTTTAACCAAAAATGGAAATTCTGCAGCACAGAAGCACTGCGTTGTTACACTTCGTGAACTCTCAAGAAAACGAAAAGTTGAAAAACGAAAGTTGTTATTTTAGTTAAACGTTACAAATTAACTTTTTTTAGCACTCACATCAAATTGAAAATGATTTTTGCCTACAGAACAACCACTGGCTTTGCACCCCTATACACTCACCTAACGGATTATTAGGAACACCATACTAATACTGTGTTTGACCCCCTTTCGGCATTGATTGGCGTCTGATTCAACAAGGTGCTGAAAGCATTCTTTAGAAATGTTGGCTCATATTGATAGGATAGCATCTTGCAGTTGATGGAGATTTGTGGGATGCACATCCAGGGCACAAAGCTCCCGTTCCACCACATCCCAAAGATGCTTTATTGGGTTGAGATCTGGTGACTGTGGGGCCATTTTAGTACAGTGAACTCATTGTCATGTTCAAGAAACCAATTTGAAATGATTCGAGCTTTGTGACATGGTGTATTATCCTGCTGGAAGTAGCCATCAGAAGATTGTACATGGTGGCCATAAAGGGATGGACATGGTCAGAAACAATGCTCTGGTAGGCTGTGGCAATTATACGATGCCCAATTGGCACTAAGGGACCTAAAGTGTGCCAAGAAAACATCCCCCACACCATTACACCACCACCACCAGCCTGCACAGTGGTAACAAGGCATGATGGATCCATGTTCTCATTCTGTTTACGCCAAATTCTGACTCTACCGTCTGAATGTCTCAAATTATAGCCTTTATTTCCTATTTGTAGTGGAGATGAGTGGTACCCGGTGGGGTCTTCTGCTGTTGTAGCCCATCCGCCTCAAGGTTGTGCGTGTTTTGGCTTCACAAATGCTTTGCTGCATACCTCGGCTTGTAACGAACTTAAATCACCTTTCTCTCCCATTCTGACATTCAGTTTGGAGTTCAGGAGATTGTCTTGACCAGGACCACACCCCTAAATGCATTGAAGCAACTGCTATGTGATTGGTTTCACTTTCACAGACCTATACTTTGACTTTCCAGCTGGTGGAATGACCTGCCCAACTCAACCCGAGCTACTGAGTCTTTAGCCGTTTTCAAGAAACTCTTGAAGATCTTTTTTTTGTCAACACTTGACATTAATACTAACACTTACTATTCTATATATCTATAATAAAACACCTTGCTACGTGGACACTAGACTCACTGGCACTTGCATATTGTTGCATTATTGTTTAGTTTGATAGCTTCTATTGTTCTCCTCATTTAGAATTCGCCTTGGATAAAAGCGTTTGCTAAATGATTAAATGTAAAACTAAAAAGAATAATATTAATTTCCAAGCATATTAAATGTGTCCTTCATACAATTTAACAATTTTATTTTATTTTTAATAATAATGAACTCCTAGGACATACAAATTAAATTATATATATTTAGGCCCTTTAAAGTCCCGTTTTGAAGTTGTCAGTCATGACTGAATATATTACACTTTATAATCTGCAGAATGCACCCATCCTGGGAGTGCGGGTGTTGAAGCGGAGTGCAGGCGGGTGTTATCGGTATCGGATGATGAATGGCCTCACTCTGTCGGACTGACATATGCGCGGTGTGGCAGATGGGACCCGGGTCATTCGCTGTAAGACGTGGCTGAACAGAGAGCATGTCCTTCCGCTCCCAGCCATAAACGACACGCAACATATTTGGTGTCATTGTGTGGCCTGCCGTATTAGCAAATGCCACTGTATCCTAACACTAATGGAGCCACACACTCTCGTGACCCTGGTAGTTTTTCTACCAACATCTTTTAATACATCCAAGCATTGAAGAGCAGCACCCATTATGCTTTATTACATTTTCAATTTTCTCTAGTGTGTAATGTTGCAGTTTGAGCATAAAAATGTCTTCAAAGCACAAAGTCACTCCAAAGGCAGTTATTCTCTATATCAGTGCATTGTTTCTGTTTCAACTCCCTGGAACACCTCCAATGTATTTTTTTCTTCTTCTGGAACGAACACATCATAATGTTTCTTTTTAAAATAATTCCCACCCAAAGCATTCACAAAATAGAGATGGCCTGGTTGACTTGAGTAGTGTGTTAACATTTCCAAAACACGCTTAAAGCGGTTGACCAATCACAACACACTTCGGCAGCTGACCAATCAGAGCACATTGTGCTTTTCAGAAGGAGGGGCTTCATAAGCCGCTTTCCGACCAAGTAGTTACAGGAATTTAGTTACAGGAACTGTCCACTTCTAAACAGTTCTAAGAACTACTCTCCCCCAAACTCGCTTTTGCTGCTTGCGTTCGCACTGGCCAAGTGGCCATAGGAACTGGTAGGAGGGGTAACGCAAGCACGGCGACGGTCTTTATAGCGTGAGCGCGGCCACATACAACAACAACAAACCAGCATGGAGGAGGCTATTGCATTAATAACAGAGAACGAACGGTGGCGTTTAAAGATTATGCTTGAGTTCTGTACAGAGAAACACAGAAGACGAAGGCTCCAGCGTAATATGATATTAAGTAATATGATGGAAGAAGACAAAAGAGCAGAGCGCAGGAGGCAAACAAAACGACGGGTAAGTTTAGCTAGCATTAGCAATTAGCTGGTTGAATGCGTATGTTTGTCTTAATCCTCGTTGTAATGTTTTGCAAAAACACACAGCATATGGCAGACAGCGCGTGTACAAGTTCCGTGTTGACAGTGGGCATGACTTATAAGTTGAACCAATCAACGTAGACCTAGGGAAAGGGAACTAAAAAAGTCCTCGCTCTAGACTAGGTACTGAAAGAGTTATAGGAACTACGGTCTGAGGAACTAAAAATTCCCCAATTTAGTCCGGTCTGAACACGAGAAAAAGGGTTATAGGAACGTTAGGTTCTAGGAACTGCAAAAGTCCCTCCGGTCGGAAAGCGGCAATTGAGTCAGGAATTAAACAGAGGTGCGTTTCCTGAAGGCATCGTTAGCCAACTATGGTCATAAGTTCCGTCGTTATCAGCATAGTTCAGACGAGTCTTTTTCCGAAACCATCGTTCCAATGAACATTCGTAAACAGCATCGCAAAGTTGTGTGAGGAGATAATTTACATTTTGGAGGCCTTAAAGTTACAGTAGCAAAAATGGTCTAATTATAAGAGTCAGAAAGAGGGTGAAAAACAGTACTAGTAGTCTTCCAGAGAAAAAATGCAGTCATTATTTTTTTGCATTTGGTGGCGCACAAATTACTTCAGTGAGTTATATCGGCAAGGTGGTTTTTAAATGGAAGTGCTTAAGTATATATAGGAGTTTTCTTTCATCCATGTCATTATGATGGTTTGCAATGCAATTTTATGAAGAAAATTAAATTTGTTTAGCCTCAGGAACTGCTTGTATATTAGTTTCAAATGATATTTTCCATAATTTCAGTAGCAGGTTTATGGAGTCAATCAATTAATTATGGAGTTTAATCAATTAAGAATAACAACAATAGCGCTTCTGTTGAGAGTGTTGCAGTAGCATCTCAGCTTTTGAAAGCCAATAGATCACCACACCATTGCGATATTTCCAATTTCCATTTAATGCTAAATCAATATCAACACATGAGCAGCCACACTTACATACTAAGATGCATTACATAGCCAAACACATTAAATTCTAGGTTATACGAGATGGACAATTTATGGACAACACAAGCTTGAGTAATTTAAGCCTCTTGTCATACACTGCATTAAATCAAATGTCTTATTTTCAGGCATATTTCCATCTCTCAGAGGCTAATGACTGCAGACTATCTTCACATAGCTCTGGTTGCTCTGTTCAGTATGTAAGCTTGTATCCACCATGGGGATGGGGGATGTAATTAAAAAAGATCAACGTGACTATTTCACAATTCTGTACGACTTTCCCTCATAATTGCTCTTTTCTGAATTTATTTTTCACAATTTCATGTTTACATCTCTCAATTCTGATTCCTTTCTCAAAACTATAGCAATGAGAGAAAAAAGTGAATTTGTGAAATGTTACGCTGTTTTGTTTGAGGCAGAACTGACAGAACAATGGTTTCTTTCAATGTTGGTCTAAAACACTGTTCGTGAAACATCCATTCTGAAATGTTGACTACAAACAGTTTTTTTTGTGCGCTGTTCTCTTCCTATTTACGATTCGTTACTGGAAACTAAAAGCGACTCACTTCCGCTAAGCATTTACTCTTTAAATTCTTGCACTTCGGAAAGATATAAGTCGACTGACATTATGACTAAAAGTTTTCCAAGAAGTATTTCCTACTAAAGCAAGGCATTGTTTGTCTCTGGTAAGTGTATCAATAACAGACTGGTGGGAGTGGCCTTGGATGGCAACACGCCCAGTGCATTATGGGTATTGAAGTTTTCCTACCTATTTGGCAAAAGGGAAGATGACAGGCTTTTCTGTTTTCTCTAGTCAGGTAACTCTGACAAAACAGACTGATGCGTGTGTATGACACGCCAATTCGTATTTCCTTTTTTGGCGTGCTATTCAGGGCTGCACGATTAATCGCACGATGTTATGCGCATCTAATCATTAAAGCCGGTTCCTTGATTAGCAGTAAATCACCTTCACCTGCTTTCAGATGGAGCGGCATTTACTACAAAGAGCCGTAATCAACTGACAAGCTGAGCCATATCGCATTAAATATCGCTGGCGATACGTCCTCGAATATTAACGCTGATTTGGCTCAGCTTGTCAATGATCTACGGCTCTTTGTAGTAAATGCCGCTCCATCTGAAAGCAGGTGAAGGTGATTTACTGCTAATCAAGGAACCGGCTTTATTGATTAGATGCGCATATCAACATCGTGCGATTAATCATGCAGCCCTAGTGCTATCAACACGCATAATCGCTTTTCAGCGTGTTTATGAACGCTGTTGACTTAACGTTATTACTGTATATATAAATATATGACCTACCCCAACCACGTCCCTAAACCTACCCGTCTCTGGGGTTAACATTTATGAGTCTTCCCTGACCATCCAAGGAAAAAATATCATGTACATTTTGCTTTGTTTCGCTCAGACATGTAACGGTGTGTACATACATGCGGAATCACTCAGACATTTAACGGCGTGTACATACAATATATGAGTGACATTTAACGGCGAATTTAACGGAATCACTTTTTAACGGAATTTAACGAAACATTTAACGGAATCACTCAGATGTTTAACGGTGTAGACATACACGCGGAATCACTCAGATATTTAACGGCGTAGACATACATGCGCAATCACTCAGATATTTAACGGCGTAGACATACACGCGGAATCACTCGGATATTTAAAGGCGTAGACATACAAGCGGAATCACTCGGACATTTAAAGGCGTGTACATAAGCCGAATCACTCGGACATTTTACGGAGTGCACATACACGCGGATATCACTTGGACATTTAAAGGCGTAGACATACAAGCGGAATCACCGGAGCATTTAAAGGCGTGTACATACACGCGGAATCACTCGGACATTTAACAGGCGTAGACATACACGCGGAATCACTTGGACATTTAACGGCGTGTACATACACGAGGAATCACTCGGACATTCAACGCCGTGTACATACACGCGGAATCACTCGGACTTTTAACAGCGTAGACACACATGCGGAATCACTCGGACATTAATGGCGTAGACATACGCATACACACGGATGGCTCAAAATACGTATAAATAACACGCCACTTCAATGTTGAAGTGGCTATGTTTACGCAAAAGTCATGATGTCATGTTGGATAAAAACAAAACAAAGCACTTCTACTCAGGCACGTGCACACAGACATCAAAGGGGGCTTGAGCACATGCCCTTTGTATAGAGGGAATGCATTTACGTGACTTTCCCGCCGGAACAACCCCCCTCAGCCTGACCGAGTGGCAAAAGATCTGCTGCGTGACTGGATTTAATAGGGGAAACTGCGAAAATGCGACTTAAAACGTACAATTGAATGAATTTGAAATTAAATGTTGGACTCAATATAGTGTTCCTTACAACTTACTAAAGATCCAGTGATCCATGGATATTGACATGCAGCCAGGAATCGTGTTGCTGATTTCGACACCAGGGAAATAAAAGCAATATAGACCTAAACATAAAGCAAATTTGCCTGTGAACGCTTTATATAAATGCAATATTGGTCTAAATACGGGTGATCACTTATATCAGTGTTATATATAGCCTATATATCATCATATCGTTCAGCCCTAAAACTTTATAGTTTTTTTTAGTCAGTGTTTATAAAAAAAAACATCCAATAATACAGAATATGGAATGATACATATTTAATTGATGAGTTGATATATATATATATATATATATATATATATATATATATATATATATATATATATATATATATATATATATATATATATATATATACAACAATACAAAATATATGGGTATGGGTTTACAGCTAAATTCAGCATATTGACACAAAATGATAACTACAAATCCACCTTTCGCTGAGTCCAATCCAGTTGTTTCTGTGAATTGCAGTGATCCATTTGCTCCTCTTTCTATAGCAGTCTGTAAAAATATACCTCTGATTTTTTGTCAAATCTAGTTGTACAGTCAATTCGCAAAGCTCTTTCCCATTTTATAGTGTTGTGTTTGTTTTTCGCTGCATTCACGCTGAACACATATACAGACGCTCAGTCTTTTTGCCACTCACTGTGAGGAACTGCAGCACTCCGGCTGACGGTGACGTCACGTGCATTCCCTCTATTCCTGGAGAGAAAGTGCCCTATTTTCTGGTTTCTCTCTTTTTTTAATGTTTGAAAAATAATATATATTACTGTTTCGCACAGCTTCCCTGTCAAACAAAAATACTTATTGAATAGTGTATCTAAATATCAGGTCAGGAGTTCTGAAGCGCTGATCTAGTAACGCGCTGCTGCTGCCGTTTGAATTCTCAGCTTCGAGCGGCTGAAACAGTTGCGTAAGGCGCGCACGGTTAAATTCAGTTGCGCTCCGCTTTTGGCACATCAACATTATCGAACATTTATCGAATTCGATATTGATATCGAGTATTGATGATCTTTGATTTGAACTTGATAACGTTTTTTTATCGAGAAAATATATCGCGATAATGAATGAATGAGAATATCAATTTAAGACGTGGCTAAATGTAATTTATGACCTTGTACTGGAAAATCCGGACGTTTTTATGACTTTTATGGCCTAAAATTCTTTAATGACTTGTATACATTAAGTCTTTCCCCCTGAAATTTAGAAATCTAAATTGGTGAATTTAGAAGAAATGTACAGATGTAAAACAGATGGAGGATATAGGTTTAAACAAACTCCATCTAAATGTGGATTTTGAAGGTTTTATTTGATGATGATACAGTCTTCCCTCAAATGTGAAACTAAGTCCATGGCACCATCAGGTGTATCAAATATATGATTGAAACTAGTAGCATAGAAAACATGCACATATAGAACCTATGAATACTAAGGAGACCATGGTTTCTGTGTAAACTGATTATTTTGTAGACATCTTTTGAAAATGAAACAATTGCATGAGTTTGAGGAAGATAAAATTAATGCTTGAATCTGTTTGCAACATGATAAGAGCGATAACGTGAGTTCACATCAGAGCTATAAACACCAGTGTCCAGACATTCTTTTGAGGTCTGGATTAATTTCCCCGGTGCTCAGTGGCTTGGAGAGGGCACCACAGCTGAGGAACAGATGACTTGTGCACTTAACAGGTGCTCAGACACTCAGCAGGACTCGATGCTTCGAGGGATCAAAGCGCGGCTGCAGAAACCCCATGCCTCTGTAATCATGTACAATGAGCTGGCGAGATGGGCGGTCCAGGTGCTATTTGAACAGGTGCATTTGCATGTCACAATACAGATGGCAAAGGCCTTCACAGGCTTGATCACAATCCGAGCACATATTTATCCCAAACGCCACTGTTCTCCAGATCTGCTGTGTTTGTCGAGCATAAACAGAACGGACGATGCCAGATGCCATTTTGCTAGCCCATGCTTTTTTTTTCTTTCCAGACAATCAAAATCAGAAAACAACCCAACTTTAACCATCCTAAAGGTGGATAGCTGCTCTGTTTTGCTAGTATTAGAGAGGCTTTGACACTTGAGCTGCTTCGGGCTGGGGAAACCTCTACATCTGGCTTTAACCATTTTTTTCAAAATCACTTTATATCTGGATAATCTTGACCCAGCTTATTACATTTATTTAATGCCCCCCTTTTAATGATTTCATTTCAGGTTTAGTTAGACTAGAATATTCTTAAAGGGCAACTCCACCCATTTGCATTAAGCTTTCCATTGTTAGAAACCCAGTTATACTATTGAATGGTCATGCAACACTTTATCATTTTCCCCTGAGACGAGAGAAATCTGCTATTTACCTTTTCACTTCCTCCAACAATGACGCAAAAATCGTCATTTTACGTCATTGTTGGCGGAAGTGTAAGAGAGGGCGATTTCAGTAAAAAACTACAAGCCCGAGTCCCCACCCTTTCAAACCCGCCAATAGGGGGTTGGACCTATTGCGCTAACAGACCTATCACAGATCAGTGCCAATGCGTTTGATTTCACTGGCAGAAACGTTTTGAAAATGTGGACGAAACTACTGAATACGCTGACGGATGCGTTATGGAGGATTGGGATTAACATTACACATCTTTTTTGGACGCTGAAGCTAGCAGGCTCTTGTTCTGTGGAGAAAGCTGAGTAGTAGGGGTTACCGTCCTCTTTTTCCTGGACATGTCCGGCCGTCGATGTCCGGGATTCAGCTTTTAATTTCTGAAGTCGCCATTCATTGTTTACATGTAAGTTACAGCTTTTGTTTCAATCTAACTCAATTCCTTATGATTGGTGAATCTGACTGTTGTGTTTACATGAACGCCAAACAAGTGATCGGTTGATGCGTTTTAACATTGCTAAGAAAATTCCTGTCTCTCCGCTGAGAGATACGAGACCGGTAACTTACGCTCTTAGGTGCCGCTCATCGGTAATCACGCCACCGGCCTCGCGCCGTGATCCAGACAGCCGGCACTCATCCCGGCTTCGAACACAGTAAACCTGGCTCGTCTCGCGCCGTTTACATACAGCTCGCACTCGTTCCGCTTGCCACAGTAAACATGATGAATGACGACTGTAGAACGCAAAAGCCGAATCGCGGACATTTTGGGCGACTCTCGAAACACATTTTCGGACAGACTCATCACGGAGAATCACTAGTAGACTGTTGTTTACATACTGCGAGGTTAGCGGTAGGCGTGGCCTCCTGAGGGCAGCGAAGCAAATGAATTCTGGGAGTTGATGTTTTTCATTCACATAAGCCAAAAATACATTTTCTGTCTTTTCTCAGTCTAGAAAGCTCCAAATTAAAAAATAATTTCACATTTCTTCTACATAAATGACCCATTTTAAATACACATTCATCTTTCCAGAGGTGGAATTGCCCTTTGAATTGTGACCACTTCCAAGTCAAGTCTCACAAATATTCATCAGAAAGAAGTATCTCTCATCTGAGAATTTACCTCCTAAACCTTTAAAGGTAATTTGTTCTCTCACTGAGGGTGTTTTAAAGTTTAATGCGCAGCTTTCAGAAATAGAATTCTGTTATTTCTATTTATGGTGGGTCCAGTTGTCCTCTGGCATTATGTTTCCCAGTCCTCCTTCTTGCAGGCTTGGCTGGTCATGAGCTGCTCAAAGAGTTCCCATGGGCTGCCAGCCATAGGACTGGAACCAAATATAAGAAGACACCTCTCAGGTCAAAGTGACGCATCGAATCCTTCAGCACTAGGGCCATGCATTTCAGCTCGGGAGAAAGCGTGTGCTTCCCCTTACAGAATGGTGTAAAAAAAGTAAAGTAGGAGTAGTCTGATGTTTTGATTTGCTTTAATCCACGTTTCTTAACTCCCAGGGCATGTAGTCTGCAGCCCTCATCAGTGATATCCTTATCAAGGCTCGCAAAGAAAAAAGTGTTGATGTAAAGTCAAGTCTCACACAGTAGGTACATGGCAAGCAGGTCTGTCCGGTTGCATCGAAGTGCAAATTTCTCTCATATAGATCCCTTGATAATAAAGGTCTGGGGGCACTGAGGCTTGGTGATATGCCTGGAGAAACAGAGATGGATTGTTATTGAGTCGCCAGCGCATTGATTTCACGTTCAAAGGTTTTTTACGGCAAGCAGGAAAATACAATATTAGTCTTGCGGGCAAAAGAGGTATTTCAGACGTTTAAGTGGCTCTTTTTTTATCTGAAATTTCTCAGGCAGAGAGATAGTTATCTGTTGGTCACAGTCTGGATACTGGAACACCAATGTTTAGTGGCATAGTCAAAGACCCACTTTATCTGCATTCACCATACTTTTAGTATGTATTATTAGCAAACTAGTGTTGCTGAATGCAAAGTTTTGGCATATTAATGACTTTGGCAATGTTATTGTTTTATCCTGCTGATGCTGCAGAGCAAGTATGGACTTGCTGCTTCCAATATAGAGACATATACACTGCTGTGAGCATGTAAGATATGCTGCTGCATAGACATGCACAAATCCTGTAGCGGATCTAGCAACGTGATCTCATGAGAATACATATGTATTTGTACGTAAAGTGTCGTTCTATCATACGCATATATAATTACGTTTTATATGCGCAGAAACGTATAATACAGACGTATTTACAGAACTAAAACGTAAAATATTTACGTATTGACAGCACAAAAACGTCATTTATTTACGTATGAACAAATCCACCGACGTACACATTTGTACGTATCACAATTTATGCATATTAATATCGTAGCATTATGTTTTGACTCTATTGCATTCCACTGTCTTATTAATTAAGTTTTCAGTCGCATTTATTGATATAATACTCATAAATATTAACATTTTGCTCGTTTCGCCTGCATGGTGTTAAACAATACAATATAAAACCTTAAAAATACATTCTTTAACGTTACTCGTTTAACCGTTTTGTAATAGTTTATTTACCTTGAGACACATAAAGCGTTTTCTCCTATAAAACACAACAAAATTCACAAAAGACATCAATTTTATTAGTTTGATGTAATCCAAATCTTTAGAATCCATAGTTGTATGCAAGAAACAACTCCTAATTCAGCCTCTTATCCAGTCGTGACCTTCGTCTCCATTCTCAGCAGCGACCGTACATGTCAAACCCCGCGCTGGTGATGAATTCAAATTCAAAAAATGCGCCCTTGAGAAGCGATACGTCATGTTTTACGGCAGTGATATCAAACGTTCATTGGCTCTTCCCTGCTTCGTCACAGATTGCGACATGAAGGACTGTGAGACGGTTGGTTAATCATTTGAAATGGAGAAGCGCGAACCGAAGCCGGATTAACATTTTCATTGATTAGTAATTTCATTTCTGCTCTGTACTTCATACAAAACTATTACAATACTGCCAGAGAAGACTGCGACTGCAACGCTTCATCATGTGAACGGCTTTTGGTATCGGTTTTGACATTTTCGCAATAAATAAATTATTGTGATTATACTTGTCTGTTAGTTATGTTTTTCTTTATAATTGTAGTTTGTTACATGTTAGTTTTAAGGAATTGTTATGGGTAGGTTTAGGGGTAGGAGTAGGATTGGTGGCTCAAAATAGATTTTAATGCTAACGTTATATTGTTAATAAAACTGCCCTTTCCCAACACCGTTTTATCCTTTTTTATATTATGTATAAAATGGGTATGTTTAGGTTTGGGATTAGGGTTACGGGATCTTACATTTATCTATAAGAATGGTGAAAAGGGAAATTATACAGATATCTGTATGATATAGAATATACGTAAACAGTTTACGTTTTTTGGTTGTAAAAACGTAATAATGTTACGTTTATATGTTGCAGATACGTCGATATTATACGTTTCAGCATCTATCGAAACGTACTAAAAAGTAAGTTTTCTATCTTTGCAAAAATGTAACCAGGCTGGATCTAGGCAGGTGGAGCTGGGGGAGGTGGAGGGGTTCAGAGGAACTGTCATTTAGCTTCATATTTAGAACATGTATTGATACAGGCAATAATGCTGATGCAACACACTAGGTTTAAAATATAATCATTTAATATTCAGCGTTACTGATGTATCTATTTTGGTCTTACACAAAATGATTCCCTTAATTTTGTAACTGTTTTCCAGAATGAGGATGACTAAAAGTGTGACATTTATTTGTGAAATGGCATTGTGCACATTGTCCACACCTATAATCACCATCAGGGATTACTTGGACATCACACACTTGGTTGGCTCTCTCCATACAGTGTGTCTTATATTAGTAGCTCGTTTGTAAACAAATCGTGGAGGATCTTTACAAAAACTGACTAATTGTGGACTGACCTTAAAATATGCCAGTGTTTACCACTTTACTTAAAGCTTTACTTAACGCAGAATAATGATTAATACAAGATATGTTATCAGTGTTCTAGCAATGCATTCTTGCTGATCAATATTTCCAAACTCGCGCTGCCTCTGCATGCCCCCTCTCAGGAAGCCTTCCACATAAATCTTTACATTGTTTCATAGATTTAATTATATGTGCAAATCCTACGAATTCTTTTAAACTGACTAATTCGGAAGACTTCTCTTCAAACAAGTAGAATTTGAACACTCTGACCATATTGTGTTTCCATCAGTGGGCTTTCTATAGAAATCTGTCATTAATTTATCTTTGTCTTTAAAGCAATCTCTCTTCAGTCCCTGATGGTAATTAGAGGTGTAGACGATGTAATTAGTAAGAGTTGCCAGAAAGGGGTGGTGACATCAATAAGATATTACTACAGAGGGAAGACTTTTATATACATGCGCTCACACTTTTTCTAAAAATGGTTTGAATATGGAGTTTGATTTGAAACTTTAATTGTGAACATTGTATATTTTGTGTATTTTGCAAGAGCTCACCAAAATTGGACAGTTGAAGACTGGAAAAATGTTGCCTTGTCTGATGAGTTCGATTTCTGTTGAGACATTCAGATGGTAGAGTCAGAATTTGGCGTAAACAGAATGAGAACATGATCCATCATGCCTTGTTACCACTGTGCAGGCTGGT
>JAQIUQ010002474.1:0-20000 GCA_030378365.1 Hybognathus amarus | reverse complement strand
AAAAATACAAAACAAATATTCATATTTTAAAATATTAAAATAAAAATATTTAAAATAACTGTTTTCTATTTGAATCTATTTTAAAATGTAATTTATTCCTGTGATTAAATTTATTCCCTGTGTCCTTCAGAAATCATTCTAATACGCCTGATTTGATGCTCAAGAAATATTTATTATTATGATTAATGTTGAAAACAGGGACATGGTGGTGTGTGTGTGTGTAATAATAATAATAATAAAAATGATTCTGCCACTGACCCAGATATAACACTTTTCTAGGAGGCAAAAAATGCCCAAAACTGAACAGTATGAGAGAGCTAGAAACAGATCTCATAAAACTACTAGAGTCAACGGGCAAGATAAAGCTGACAGTGGCTCCATTCCCAGACCCTTCTCCACCAATCAGAGAGAAGATGATTGAGCCTGATTAGCCAAAATCAAAGCTGGCGCTCAACCCTGACTGTCTACAATCAATGTCTGGCTGACTCCTCCCGCAGGTCTGGGCCTAAACAGCGTCTGAGATACTATCGGCCTCCCACTGCCACGAGCTCTAATCCCTCTGCATTTCCGGACGCGCTCGGGAAGCCTGAGCATCTCCCTTGAGCTGGACGCATCCCAGCGAAGACTGCAAATGGATCTAAAGAGGAATAATTCGGAACTGGCTCCTCTCGTGGGGTTCTCCTGTCAGGGCTGTAAAAGCCTGGCTTTCTTTAATCAATGGCCTGGCTGCAATGATAACAGGATTATGGGACTTGATCCAACCCAGTGTGTTCTGGAGAGGGGGAGAGGTGCTACAATGCCTGGAAAGGCATTTGTGACAAAAAAAAAAAAAAATCACAAGGTGCAAGCGCAGTGGTTCATGTCACTCAGACAAGAGGACAAACAGCAGGAAGCTGATGAATCCTGAAAAAATGGAAATCCACCCAAGCCCACAATGTTTAATCAGGTACTGCTACTGACAGCATTTAGCATTATTCATCCAATCAAATCCTTGAATCAAACTGTATTGTCCAGTCACCAGAACTGATTTATGCAGTTATGGCATACATTTTTAGTCTTTCATGGCTGATTCGAACTGGAAACCCTGAAGAAGGTGAGGAAGGGTGTTAGTACATTTTAAAAACAGGGGTTTTCAAACTTGGGACCCCCTGAGAGAACAGTTGAGAGAGAAACTGTAAATAAGGTAATAGGTAAATAAATGAATTAGATTAAAATAAGTAAATAAATAAAACCTCCTATTGAACAATAAATAAAAAAGTGATTAACAATATGCAAAATAAATAAATATATAATATAAAACAGGTAAATAAATAAATTAGATTAAAGATTAAGATAAGACAATATTTAAAATAAATACATTAAAATAAGTAAATAAATAAAACCTATTGAACAATAAATAAAAAATGTGATTAACAATATACAAAATAAATAAATATATATAAAATAAAAATGTAATTTGAAATATAAAAAAAAAACTTTGATTAAATAATATTTCAAATTAATAAAAAACCTGATAAAAAAAAAAATATATATATATATATATATATATATATATATATATATATATATATATATATATATATATATAGTTTTGAAAAAAGACTAAACTGAAAACAATTGAAAATAGACTAAATTGAATTAAAATAAATGCATTTTATATAATTTTTTTCTTATTAAAATTATATATATATATATATATATATATATATATATATATATATATATATATATATATATATATATATATATAAAACTTCATAGCAACTAATTTTAAACTTCTTATATACATTTTTCAGTATATAAATCTCTTGTTTCCAATACCAATCTCAACCACATCTCCCTAACTCAATTTATAAATATAAATAAACAAATTGAATTATTGAATAAAATTAATTTCTGACAAAAGTTTTTTTTTTCTTACCAGGACGAAACATGGCAGAATTTCAGGATTTCCCCTGTTGTGTACCACAGAAGAAAGTCAGGTGTTTGAAACGACCAATATGTTTTTTGGTAAGTCTTCATTTAAGAGTTTTCCAGAAAATGTTAGTGGCTATACACTGTAAAAATGAATCTGCTTTATCTAATCAATACAATTGTGGCAACAGATTATAAACAATATTATTAATTAAATTGAACAAATTAGAATTGAGTAATATTTAATCAAAATATTCCTTAAAAGTTAACCATTTAAAATGAGTAAAGTTTACACCAAAAAAATAAAAAATATTCTCACTAATAGATAGACGTCAAAGATTAATTAAGAGACTCTTTATTTTATATTGCCAAAATTGAAGACACCTGATGAGAAAACCATCATTTTAAAACGAAAATCGTTTATCATTATTATGGTGACTTAAACATACTTTCTAAAAAAAGTTTTACTCATTTTAAATGATTAACTTTTAATGAATTTAATTTGATTATTTTTTACGTCAATTTTATTGTTAAATTTAACTAATAATATTGCTGTAATCTGTTGCTACAATTTTTTTTGATTAGATAAAGCACATTAATCTTTACAGTGTAGATATACTGAGCTGCTTCACAAACAAAAGATCTTTGAATACATGCAGAAATCGAAATCTTAGGAGTGCAAACCTCAAGACTAATGATAAGCTTTTCATGTCATAAAGTGCTTCGGTTCTTAGTTACATTTACTTTAAACATATTAAAAGTATGAGACAAAATTAAGCCCAATGAGGCCTGCACATTAAACTCTCTGTCTCTGCAGCTTGGAATCATAAAGATAATGGAAGTAAAATCAACTCCTTGACTTTAATGTTTTTTCATGAGCCAGATGGAGGAACCAGAGGAATACCTCACCACTGAGCCAGAACACCGACTGAGAGATGGACAGAGAGAGAGAACTAAGATACAAATATGCAAGTATGCCCATCTGTCTGTCTGTCTGTCTGTCTGTATTTATCATCTGAAAATGCATTTACCTTGACATGGTGGATACATTAATTTATTACTCAAGAGCAACTTTTAGTAGCAATGAAATATAGGTAAGCAATATTCTGAAGCTGTGCTGTATCGTTTGCTGTAATAAGTAATGTCTGGAGGGTGTTGTTTGGCACAATGCGTGAAGCGGAGTAACCCCTTCATGAAGTCATGAAAGTCTGCCCTAATCATTTTTTTTTTTTCTTACTTCAGGTGTCTTTATTCCCTGTGGTAAAACTATTTTATAAAAGCAAAAAGCAATAATAAGATTTTCAAAGTGCTGTACTCGAAAAAGTAATGGCTGATCCAGCCATGACTTTCCGAGACAGCACTTGCCTCGAGATACATTACTCGAGGCACTCGAAACGTACTCAAACGAGGAATTATTAAGAGGGTGCTTGGAAACTGCGTCGTCTGGAGGGCAAGCTGCTGTATTCGGAAAAAGTAATGGCTGATCAGCCATTACTTTTTCCAATACAGCACTTGCCTCTCGAGATACATTATTGCTTTTATAAAATAGTTACCACAAAATAAAAATACTGAAGAAAAAAAAAAAGAAAATGATTAGGGCAACTTTCATGAAGTAAAATCACTAAAAGCCTTCCTTCCGCTAGAAAAAATAGTCCCTGACCGTGAACAGCAACAATGCTCCAGTGTGTAATAGGCATGAAACCTCAATAAAAACAACATAGGAACTGCAGTGTTGCGCAGTGATGCATAGAACCGTTGGGTGAAGCGGTCATGAATAAAGCACAGCTATTGACCAATCAGAATCAAGGATTGGAACTAAACGTTTTATAATAAGCAATAACCAATGCTATTAGTGTCTATCTTTTAAACGATGGCCTTCTATTGAACAATCAGAGCTTTATTCAACAATGCAAATTTATCAAAGGAACCTCAAAATACATTATCTTCTTTTACAAGAATAAAAGAGCACTTACTGTATACTCTCATGCAAATGTAGCTTTTAGTCTCTTTAAAGGTTTAAGATTTGAAAGCAATGTTGAGAACGCCTCTTTGAAAACCAAGGGAGTGCTTTCTATCACTCACAGAAAATGACTCCTGTGCTGTAATAATGGCAACAAGAATTCGAGACTTCAATGACATTTTGACCAACATCACACCGGCCGCCCAGTGTGGCCCTGCATTGAGCCGACACTCTGATGACACTGTTCTGTTTTGCTGGAGAAACATTTACACTTGACAAAAGCATTCGTGACCGAGCAACCTCCGGGACACACATAATAATTCTGAACAAAACACAAGAAACAGCTGTACTGGAAATGGACCAGCATTTTCGAAGTGAATCCTTTATCTGTTCAGTGAAATTTGACTCTGAGCTGATGAATGCTGTGAAATGCTATGAATTTGAAAAGCACTTAACCAAGCATGTTGGGACAGATGTTGTTTTTCTCCATTAATGTTCAAAGTGAGATTACTTTTGTTTTTCAAAAGAGAATGTCTAGGCAAAAATACATTTTTCTAAAATGTTTGCAATGTATTGCTCATTTTGTATGGTCACATACAAAAAACAACAAAAAAACCCTACATATTTATGTAATTTCCTCAAAAATAAAATCCAAATCCTAGTTTTGAAAAAAGACTAAACTGAATACAATTGAAAATAGACTAAATTGAATTAAAATAAATGCATTTTATATAAAAAAACAACAACAAAAAAACCCTACATATTTATGTAATTTCCTCAAAAATAAAAATAAAACCATCTGATCAACTGTTGCATGTAGAAAAGTTAGGTCAGAAAAATGTAAAAACGTGGTTAATTGTGAACTTTATTTCTCACATAACTCGCACACAACTTGCAAATAACTAATAACTCCAAAATTGGCGAGTTTATTTCTCACAATTCTGAGGAAAAAAATTTAATTGTGAGTTACAAAAATTTGTATTGTGAGATATAAACTACAAGAAAAAGTCAATTGCTGAGTTTATGTCTCGCAATTTGTGGCTTTTTCTCTAAATTATGAGAAATAAACTCACAATTCTGAGGAAAAAAATCAATTGTGAGTCACAAAATTTTTTATTGTGAGATATAAACTGTGAGAAAACAGTCTTAAATGTGAGTTTATGTCTCGCAAATTCTGGCTTTTTCTCTAAATTATGGAAAAATAAACTCAAGAATTGAGTGAAAAATTATGAGATAAAGTAAAGATTGTGAATAAAGTCGCAATTATCTTTTTTATTGCGAGTTTATATTTTTATATTTAGAATTGCAAGAAAAAAGTCATGATATATACTCGCAATTAAAATAAAGAATAGCGATTATATTCTCATAATTTTGATTATTTTTCTCGAAATCTCTTTCTCTAAATTATGAGAAATAAACTCAGAATTGTGTGAAAACTTAGTCTGAATTATGAGATAAACAGTCAGAATTACAAGAAAAAATAAAGATTGTGATATAAAAAGTCGCAATTATCTTTTTTATTGTGAGTTTATATTTTTTTTACTCGGAATTGCAAGAAAAAAGTCGATGATATAAACTCGCAATTAAAATAAAGATAATTGCGACTTTTTATCTCCATAATTCTAATTATTCTTCTCGCAATTCTGTCTTTTTCTCTAAATTATGAGAATAAAACTCAAGAATTGTGTGAAAACTAGTCTGAATAATGAGTATGAAAAGTCAGAATTACAACAAAAAAGATTGTTTTTTGAAGATTGGATAAGTTTGCAATTATCTTTTTTTTGCGAGTTTATATTTTTTTACTCTGAATTGCAAGAAAAAAGTAATGATATAAACTCTGCAATTAAATAAAGATAATTGAGTTTTATCCTCATAATTCTAATTATTTTTCTTGTCACTCTTGGCTTTTTCTCTAAATTATGAGAATAAAACTCCAGAATTGTGTGAAAACTCAGTCTGAATTATGAGATAAAAAGTCACAATTACAAGAAAAAAGTAAAGATTGTGATATAAAAAGTCACAATTATCTTTTATTGCCAGTTTATATTTTTATTCTTGGAATTGCAAGAAAAAAAGTCATGTTATATACTCACAAGTAAATTAAGATAATTGCGACTTTTTATCTCATAATTCTAATTATTTTTCTTGCAATTCCACAAGTTTATATTCCAAGTTCATTGTCAGCATTGGAGACTTGCTGAGAAATAAAGTCAGAATTAAGGGATTTAAACTTTATATCTGACAATTCTAGATGCTAACTCGCAATTCTGACATTTTTCTTGCAATTAGAGAGATAAGCTCGCAATTACAAATTATAACATCTGAATTTCCAGATGTAAGCTTGCCATTCTGTGAAAAAAAAAAGATAAAATTCTCCATTACCTTTTTTGATTTTTAGGCCAAACATGCTCCCATAGAAAACAGGACTTATTGAGTCAAGATTACTGGAAAAGTAAGCTTAAAACAAACCCCAAAAAGTTTTTTCTACATTTCCAAGTTCTGAAAACCATCACAGCTGCTAAAACAAGCCTCAGTGAAGTATTTTATTTTCTGAAGCCTTCTAGTCACATTTCGCTTTACCTTACTTGAAGAGCTCAGACTATGGCAGTAACAAACTGTCACCTGTCCTATCAAGATCTTCCGTGGACTTATCCAGCAAATGAAAATGTAACTCAACAGGCAGCTCAATTTCGTTCCCAGTCTCCTGTGGATGACATGCACTCCAGTGCTTTTCACAGTTCACTGAATGGAGAGCAGAAGTGGCAGTCACCAGAGATCCGGAAGGAGTAGTGTATTGTCAGAGGCACCTGCTTTCACCTTCTAATGGCCACTTGGATAGTTAAGCTTCTGTGAGAGAAGACCTTCCATCCAATTTCACCTTGAAAAGTGGTGGCTCTCAAATTGATAGCAGTCCTAGCAAAATAGAAAATTGCCACATTTATTTCATATTGTAATGTTTTTAAAAGCGAATCCTTAACAAAGTCCCTCAGGACCACAAGTTCAGTACAACAAAAAACAAAACAAAAAGTTGGTACAATCCAGACACACCTTCTTTAATATCAATAATCCTGTAAGAAATGTCCTAAAACAAAGGATTAAACTCATTATCATCAGGTATCCAGAGCATCAAACCAACCAGTTGGAAAAATTTGACCAAAATGAACTACATATCACTGTAACACTTCATTTTGATGGTCGTTTGGACATTCTGATAACTATTCTGGCGTGTCAACTACATGTCTAATAATACTCTAATGAGAGATAGTTGACATTATGTTGCATAGTTACTTATAGTTAGTAGAATGTATAAAGTGGACCATTCGAAAATAAAGTGTAACAAATATCACATGATATTGAAGGGATAGTTCACTTTGAAATTAATTTTTGGTATGTTTTAGCTTACCCCAAGGGGCATCCAAGACGTCTTTGTTTCTGCAGTAGTTTCAATTTTGATATTTTTTGGCTCAAACCGTTCTTGTCTATCAGTGAGGTAAGCTAAACATACCTAAAATGTATTTACTTGGTGAGTTGGCTTCCTGAAATGTGCAGAACTTAGACCTAGAGAAGTGTGAAGAAGGCCATGTAAAAGTGATGTGAAGAGTGTTATAGATGATTCATAGGGCAAACGCTTAAAACTTACAGCAGCGACTATTAGAAAACATGTTCTGTCTTGTTGCGCCAAGGTGCTGTGGCATCAAACAAACAATTCCTGACAAAATCAATTTGTTTTAGGCATTTGTGTAAGGCGTGATCAATAGACTTTTGTTTTTTCTCGGCATATAACGCATTCAGACATCCAGTCTTAGATAATCCCTATCTAACTGCTCTAATAAGCCTCAGCTCCATTCCACACATGTAAGCCTTGCTATTGATTTTTCCTTAACTTGTACTGGTCCTGCCCACCCAGACTGCATCTCTCAGAGTGTTTTTGTTCCCTGACCCACCTGTCTGCTTACAGCATGGAAAGACTCATATCCTTATGTCCATTGTGACTACACACTAGTTCACTGAGTCTCATTTATTTATATACTTTTTTATGTCTAGCAACTTTTCCTGCTGCAATCAAAGTAGCACTTTTAATGCCTGCGGGAAACAAACTACATTTTCTAATTATCTAAGGGCCCTATTGTAATAATCTAAGCGCATGGTCTAAGCGCAAAGTGCACTTAGGGCATCAAAATCCACTTTTGCTGAGTTTAACAACTGGAAAAATGGTTGGCTGTTCTCCGGCGTCATGGGTCTAAAAGGGTTGTCCCTATTCTCTTAATATGAGTAATGGGTGTGTTTTGTGTGCAAGTTGCAATAAACCAATCAGAGTCTCATCTCCCAACATTGTAATCCTTTTATTTTAAATTTTTGGCATGTTTGTGTGCTGCTGTGTGTGTAATAAGGAAGAGTGTACACGCGTCTGTGGACCTGCCTATAAAATGCGTGTCATTTTCTAACCGCGATGTTGTAGTCAAGACCAGCTTACTCTAAGTCCGAGTTTTTAGAAGATTAACCATATAGGATTCAAGTCAAAGCTTTAGAATTGAGACTAAAGATTGTCTAGTCCGAGTCTTTAGATTTTAGACCAGAGTACAGTCCAATCCTAGTCAGTACTTGAGACCTTAAAGAGAGTTGAGTTGAAGTCTTTAAGAAGTCAAAGACCATAAGAGAGTGCGAGTCTAGTTTGAGACCTGAGACCAAGAGAGTTGAGACCGAGACCAGAGAGATCGAGTCTGGAAGTCGAGACCGAGACCGAAGAGTGGAGTCTGAGTCGAGACTGAGACCAAGAGAGTGGAGTCGAGTCGAGACCAAAGAGTCAAGTCTGGAGCTTCGAGACTTTAGACCAAAGATTGTCGAGTTGAGTTCGAGACTCTGAGACCAAGAGAGTCGAGTCCAATTCGAGACTCGAGACCAGAGACCAAACCGAGCTCGAGATCAGACTAAAGAGAGTGGAGTTGCTTTGAGACTCGAGACTCAAAGAAAGGAGTTCGAAGACTTTAGACCAAAGAGAGAGTCGAGTCTGAGCTTTAGATTCTTAGACCAAAAGAGAGTGGAGTCTGAGTCGAGACTGAGACCAAAGAGAGTGGAGTCGAGTCGAGACCAAAGAGTCTAAGTCTGAAGTTCGAAGACTCTAGACCAAAGAGAGTGGAGTCGAGTCGAGACTAAAGAGTCAAGTCTGAGCTTGAGACCGAGACCAAAGAAGAGTCTCGAGTCCAAGTTGAAGACAGAGACTGAAAAGAGAGTGGAGTCCAAGTTGAGACAGAGACCAAAGAGAGTCTCAAGTCCGAGCTCCGACTCGAGACCAAAGAGAGTGGAGTCTGAGTCGAGACTGAGACCAAGGAGAGTGGAGTCCAAGCTCAGACCAAATAGCTAAGCTCCAGTTTAGACCGAGACTAAAGAGAGTTTGAGTCCAAGTTGAGACAGAGACCAAGAGAGTGGAGTCGAGTTGAGACAGAGACCAAGAGAGTCAAGTCCGAAGTCGAGACCGAGACCAAAGAGAGTCGAGTCGCTCGAGACTCGAGACCAGAGTCGAGTCCCAGTCGAGACCAAAGAGAGTCGAGTCCCAGTCAAGACCAAAGAGAGTACGAGTCTAAACAGGTAAAATATTTGTGTACATTTGCTCAAAATATCAATGCGCCAACTATACGCCGGACACACCTCATTTTCAGAAAGCTCACGCCCATGGGTGCACAAATGGGTGCAAATGCATTTTGCTATTTTAAAACGCGTGAGGACATAAAAAATGAGTAACCGTGTCAGGCTTAAAATAGCAAAAAAGACGTGTTGCACCTACATCGCATTGCACCAAATGTTTGATAGGGCCCATAGCATTAGTTTATCAAATGACTCTTAAAGATAATCACGCCATGCAAAATTGCATTAAGTACAAATTTTATATAGGTGCATTTTTGCAGACACCCGATTTGCATAAACCTTGTGGTGAATCAGGTGCTAAAGCAGACAGCACAAAATGACATTATCAGTGTGCACAGTTCATTTTGAGTGAATTCCCCTTCTCCGGTTTCTTATTCCACTGCACGGGGTCTCCGTTCATCTCTGCTGGTCGTCTTTCCAAATCCACACACAAATGAAGCGAAACCTTTCAGTCAGAGCTTAGAGCTGTTTTTAGAGTTTTCTCACTCACCCGGCTACCTCAGGCTTCTGGTTTCATCTTCAGCTGGCCCCTTTTCAGATAAGAGGATGACATCAAACCGCCGGTACATTATATGCTATATTGAGCACTAGTTGCCTTTGGGAAGAACAAGATTGTGAGAAATGGGTTTCCTAACTAGAAGACACACAATAGTAGAAGACAAAGGTTTCTTTATCTGTGTATTTTTTCAAGGCCAAATAGTGATAATCCTTACCATAAATATCGGTCTACTCTAGAGGGTGGCTGAACTGTTTGGAAAGGGTTGACGTAAATTAACAGATGGCTCTTTTCATGAAAAGGTTACAAATTAGGACTTGAACACCTGAGGTCAAGGCAAATGGTTGGTGAATGGGAGGTGCTTAGAATCTTCTTCATCCACCAAAGGCCCTGTTTACACCTTGTAGTAAGATGTGTTTTGGGCGATTCGGATCTCAAGTGGTACGGGGGAGACACATTCCCGTCCACATCTGGTGTCTCTTTTGTCCACTTTAAACCACTTCTGTCCTAGTTTTCTTGGAGGGAAGGGTCTATGGGTGGGTAAATGCATGGTATTTTTCTGTTCTTTCCGATCTAATGGAAGAAAGAAGCTCATGCAGTTTACATATGAACGTGCACGGGATGAAGGGAAAACATGCAGAGAGCAGTAGTTATAGTTTCAGCTCGGAAAGCCACAAGATCCTGCCGAACGCTGTGAGTGTGTGTCAGGAATCAGCAATAGTGAGAGAACATTGTGCTTGGTGCTAATTATTATTATAATAATTAAGATTAAAATGGTAAATGAAATCTTATTTACAACATCTCAATCATTAAGATAATCTCCATCTTGACTCTAAATCAACCTACTCGGGTTTTGGCCTGGACTCCTGACTCCGAATGAGCTGGTTTCAACTCCAACGCTTTTGAATAATCTTGAGTGCTAATTTGTATCCTGTTTGTGGAACATACAAGATACTCTTGAGGCCCATTCTGTAAAACTGCCTTAAGAAATGAGAAGCAGGAAGAAGTGTTTCCCTAAATGGTTGCCATAAAATGAAGACTGCCACTCATCACCTTTAATATCCTATCCTGTAAGGATGTGAAGTTGTAGCCCCCACACCACACACTCCATATATTTAGCACTTACCAACTAGATTAGTGTCCCAAGTGACAAATTTCAGAGACCCTGTTTCTTTGCAGAGGCTTATTTGGGTGCTAATGCTGTTGTATTTGTTATGAACCTGATTTGGTTTAATTGGGCAATTAGCCGGGATTGTACAGGGGAAACAAGAGGGCTTTGCCTCACCAGATTAGAGGTTATTACCATCAGGCAGTTTAGGGACAGCTTGTAGTCCTGCGAGGCCCCCTCCTCTACTTCGGCTTAATACCTTATTGTCACAGCCAATTGATAGCTTCTCTCATTCACCCTGTAATTGTTCAGAGGCTAGAAGAGGGATAAGTCTTGAAATGTAATTAAACATGACCTTTTTCCATTGCTGGCTCCCATGACTCGAAGACCATATTGTTAGAAAATGTAAATAATGAAAAAGATAATGAGACTTAAATGGACTCGATTATCACCATTTGGGGCATATTTGTTTGTCACTGTTTGGCCTCTACCCAGTTCTAGGACTTTTTCTAAGAGGTTAATGTAATCCCAACCCCATTAAAAGTATTAGCTTCCAGAACCCAGAAACAAGTTGCATCCTTGAAGTAATACCAATCCTGAAACCAGTTTCCAATATAGCTCATGTAGAGTTTTCAAACTTACTGACTTTGGTACCAAGTCGGTAACTTCTTGACAACTCAATATTTTGTATATTTTACTTTATCATAGGTTGATAGTCATAGTGAAAGAATTTGCACCAAAATTCTGATCGGATGCACAAGAAACCCTATCTGAAAACACCTTTGGATTCGTGACGCAACTAGTTGAGAACCACTGGAGTAAATTTAATCCACATTACAACACTTCAGGTGTTCTGCCAGGATGGAAAACCAGAGGAATTGCATCATCATCTGCTTTCATTGAGTACCAGAGATGACAGGTCAAAGAATAATGTGGACATCACTGTGCATCACACTTCAAGTTTTGGCTGGGAAGCATTTGTTCTGATTTCTGTGTTTAGTGAATTTGCTCAGAGGAGGACAAAAGTATCTGAGACTGAGAGAGAAAAATAAAGCAGATGAAAGTTCCCAAAACTAGATAGCCTGGCTGGCCCCAGGTGCACCACTGTTTCATTCTCCAGCAGAGAGCAGCAAGCGGGAGTCAGTGCATGACTGGCGGCCTGCAGACGGGTGCTATTATGGCCGTCAAAAGAGGAGGTGGAGGTAGGGGGGGAAATTACATGATCAGGGTTTCAATGAAAAGAGGAGCCTGGTAATTTGCAGAGGCGGGTGAGAGGACGAGGGAGAGAAAGGGGAAGAAGAGTAGAGATGTCAGTTGGAATATACTGCCAAAACGGGAGCAGCAATGACAATTTGTAACATATCTCATTATTGCTCAAATCCCCAAGCAAATCATAAAGGCCTAGGCTAGCGATCGGAGTGATGGCTTCGCCCGTCGAATTTGGTGCAAGGGGTCGGCTGACTTTAATTGCAACCGGCTCTGTTGCTTTGAGTTATTACTCAATTACTAGCAGAGGGTGTCTGACTGTTGGCCTCCGTCAAGGCTGCTCAGGGAGTTCGTGAGTCTCCCATATAAACATAACATCCAAATGTTGGTTATAATGCCAGTCTGAAATGGGATCTATTTCGAGACAGAGGTGAGGAAATCATTGTACAGCAGGCTGGAAATCCTTTTCTTTAAATTTGCATCTTAAAAAACCTTGTGTAAACATGACTTTCCATCCTCTACGCTTCTTAAAGCCCGAGGCTGGAGACTATCGACATTTACATAACAGTAGACGTACCTAAGAGGCAAGATTCTGCACAACTACCCAGCAAATGCTAACAAACAACTATATATTTCCTTTTTGTGTTGGTTTGAGAGTCTTTTGGTGATGTTCTGTCATGGGGAATTTATTTGCTAGTCCCTGCCTTAGCACCTCCGCTCAGAGAAATGTTTGACATTTAGCTTGTATATTTGTTTGGGTCTTCTATATCTGATGTGTTTAAGAAAGGCCAGAGGCCCGTGTGAACCATTGGCTTTTTAAAAGGGCGAGAGTTCTGAGACCAAACCTACATGGGCGCCTTATTCCCCATGTGCTCTTCCATGCTCCTTCTTACAAGGAGAACACATGTGGAGGAGGAGGAGAAGCGTGGTGTGGTCTGAAGCCAAAGAGGTCAAGTCAGCCAGACATTCTTGCCTCTGTCTTCTAGCGCCTACCACCGAGCCGCCCACTGGCACTGATTCACCCCAAGGGGATCCGACTTCACAGAAGCGATCAATAGTGTCACTTCTAAGTGGGATGAATCTGAAAGGTGCTTTGAAAGAAGCTAAATCTCAACTTGGGCTGTCTTGCAACACTCAAGAATTAGACAACCATTGGGTGCCAAGAAATAAAGAGGGCAGGGGGTGTGATGAAAGCAGGATAGAAGAAAACATCCCAGGGTACCTGTGGAAAAAAAAAGCTGTCTTTCAGATACAGGATTTGGAAGTCAAGACTTAGCAGATGATAAATAATTTGACGTGGCTTTGAAACAAAAACTTTCAGAGTTCCAACTGTCTGCTGAATTATAGACTTTCCTCATCAAAGACCCTATCAATTTTAGGCAGTTCAAAGCCTGAAGTCATATAAGGTTGTAAATACAGTATCTACTTCAAGCCAAGTCTGAGGAAAAAGTAAGCCTAGCTTCCGTTTGTGTCGACATGCCTTAGTAATTATGGAAATAATGGACAACGGAAACAACTACCGGTACAAATACAAACTGCACCTCTTTAAACTTTTAATAGTGTAATATGAACGGAATATTGATCTGCCTGAAATGAGCTATTGTGGCAATGGTCTAGGTGTTCAATCCTGCTTCTGAAGGACAACATGTCTCTACAAATTTAACTCTCAACCTTTACCAAGCACGCTTGCTAGGAAGTTTCAGAAAATTTCCTGAAAACTTGTGGTTGTTTATATAAGTAGTTTTATATTGCATTTATTTTATACAAGGCTTGTGATTTTTCCAACTCCGTTACATACAATATGTAGACAAAATGTAAAATTATTTTTGGAGCTTTCTAGACTGAGAAAAGCCAGAAAATGTATTTTTGGCTTATGTGGATGAAAGACAACAACTCCCAGAATGCACTTGCTTCGCTGGCCTAGGAGGCCACGCCTACCCGTAACAGAGTGCAGTAGTTAATAGAGCAGTAACTCAAAGTCTAGGCTACTAGTGAGTCCCTGTGATGAGTGAAAATGTGTTTCTGAGTTCTACCCAAAATGTCCGGCATTCAGGCTTTTGCGTTCTACAGTTGCCATTCATCATGTTTACTGTGGCGAGCAGGACGAGTGAGGGCCGCGGGAAAATAGGCTCATTTTACAACTCCCCCACAGTTAAACAGTTGAGTTTCACCTGCTTTCGAAACCATTCAGCCGATTCTAATTGACTTCCATAATATATTATTTCCTACTATGGAAGTCAATGAGACCAGAAACTGTCTGGTTACTGATATTCTTCTGAATATCACAAAATCGGCTAAATGGTTTCGAAAACGGTGAAACTCAACTGTTTAACTGTGTGGAAGTTGTAAAATGAACCCTTTAAGAAATGTCTGAATATAGTTTGGTTTGTGTAATTTCAGTTGTTTTGTAGAATAAAATTAACATTAAAGAAACCCATTACATTGAATTATTTTAATTTTTTAAATTACATTTACAACAAAGTAATAGGTTTACAGATACAAAGTTCATGACAATCGTATCCCGATGAACTTTTTGTTTGATTTGTCAAAAAACGTAGTGAGGAAAAAATAAAAAATAAATAATTGAAATATAGTTTCCCCTTCCATCTCATATTTTTGACGCTCAGTGTTTCTTAACAAAGTGACATCACCATCTACTGGCCTGGCATGAATAATACAGCGTTTTTAGTCATTATCACAGATACATTTTAATGTAGATCATTTTGACTGACATTGTTGCCTGCACGTGAAAAGCGCAAGAAAAACCTTTTCCGTTTTTAGGACGTCATGTAAACAAACCCTGCGACTGATAAATGCAGTCAACACAAAAAAATTCTCAAATTTGTCTCTTTTGTTCAAGACATAGAACTTAAGATAATATACACAATCTTTACATGGAAAAACTGCAGAACAGATACTATCTAGGCTTTGGATTTAAGATTCTGTACCAGTGAAACTTCTTTTAATGTAGTTGTTGACATTTTGCTGAATCTACTTGTCTTTGTGGGTTTGTTTTTTCTCATTTCTTTCATCTCTCCAGAGAAACTTGTACCTATACTGGATGATCATTCCTGTGTCTCTGCCGACAAAACAAACCTTTGTTATCTGTAAGTTGAGCACAACCATTCATTCAAACCTCTGCTCTTTATATAAATAGATCCGGGCTTTATCTATGCACTAACCCGTTATAAAGGTCTCCGTTTCAGAGGAATCACCTCCCTACAGCTGAGAAACCAATTCACCTGCTTGATGTCCTCCTTCACCTCTATTTCTTCCCCTGGAAACCATGAACGATCTTTTCTTATTTCTCTGTTAATGGTGAGAACAATTTAGCTGTGGCCATACTTCACTTAGCAACCCAGTGACTTCCTCTTAATCAGTGTCTCTTTCTCATTTAAAGCTGTTGCCATCAGCTGTTACCATCAGTATTTGTTGTGCTGATGAGAACGTGATTTGGGCCTTGACAACATAATGATCAATAAACAGCAGAATTTGCAGTATATAATTGCAAAGTGTTCATTGCTGTGTGGTTTCTAGGCAGTTTTTGTGTTTTCCTGGGCTATTGCTAAAGGGTTCTGATTGGTTTCGAGATGTCTTGGCTATTGATTCATAGCTTGATCTGAGTGGTTGCTTTGACTTTGCTATGTGGTTGCTACAGGTAAGGTGTTTTCATTTAATCATGTTACTACGTGGTTTTCTACTGTGTTCTAAATGGTTGCTATGCATTTGCTATGTGGTTCTAGATGGTTGCTATTACCTTTCTATGTGGTTGTTGAGGTGTTTTCATTTTTAGCATGTTGCTAAGTGGTTTCTAGGGTGTTCTATTAGTTTGCTATGAATGCTATGTGGTTGCTGTTGTGTTTCATTTTTAGCATGTTGCTGAGTGGTTTCTAGCGTGTTGATTAGTTTGCCAGTGAATGCATGTGTTTGCTGAGGTGTTCTCATGTTGCTGAGTGGTTTCTATGGTGTTCTATTAGTTTGCTATTAATGCTATGTGTTTGCTGAGGTGTTTTCATTTTTAGCATGTTGCTAAGTGGTTTCTGAGGTGTTCTATTAGTTTGCTATGAATGTGGTTGCTGGTGTGTGTTTCCATTTTAGCATGTTGCTAAGTGGTTTCTAGTGTGTTCTCTTTATTTTCTATGAATGCTATGTGGTTGCTGAGGTGTTTTCATTTTTAGCATGTTGCTAAGTGGTTTCCTGGGTGTTCTATTTATTTGCTATGAATGCTATGTGTTTGCTGAGGTGTTTTCATTTTTTAGCGTGTTGCTGAGTGGTGTTCAGTCTTCTGTTTGCTATGCTATGTGGTTTCCAATGCATTTCATCGTTTCGTCATATAGAACGCTATATGACGAAATGGCGCTATACTATGCACATGGCATCCGTTATCGTTGATATAACACGCGCTGTGAGTGGTTAGGTTTAGGTGTGGGGTAGGGTAGTCTCATATTATTACGAAGCTATTTATTGGTTATCGACTTACTTGCGCTTGTCAGTGTTGCGTGTGTTATATGCGAGATATGTCGTGTCATATAGCGTTCATACTGACGATAAAGGATGAGAACGGCTCTGTGGTTTCTAGGGTGTTCTATTAGTTTGCTATGAATGCTGATGTGTTTGCTGAGGTGTTTTAATTTTTATGACGTGTTGCTAAGTGGTTTCTAGGTGTTTATTCGTTTGCCATGGCTGTGTGTTTGCTGCGGTGTTCTCATTTTTCAGCGTGTTGCTGAGCTGGTTCTAGGGTGTTCTATTTGTTTGCTATGCTGTGTGGTTGCTGTGGTGTTCTCATTTTCAGCATGTTGCTAAGTGGTTTCTTGGGTGTTCTATTTGTTTGCTATAAATGCTAGGTGTTTGCCGAGGTGTTCCATTTTTAGCATGTTGCTAAGGCGGTCGCTAGAGCGTCGTGAACAGTTCGCTATGCTACGTGCGCTGCTCAGGCGTTCTCGGTTTTAGCATGTTGCTGACCCTAGTGGTTGCTCGGCGAGAATTCAGTATCAGTTCGCTACGAACGCCACGTGTTTGGCTGAGAATGTTCGCATTTTAAGCATGTGGCGAAGCGGTTTCTAGGGCGTTCTGGCTGAGCGCAATAGGCTCTTTGCAATGTGGCCGCTTCAGGAGGAATTTCCTACCGGCTTAAATCAAATAGAGGCCAGAGCGGCAAATGCACATTCCGATATTCCACATGCACACATATATTAGCAGCTGTCAGTTAACCGCCGTCATCGAAAAACGGCTGTTACGCAAACCCATTTGATATCGCGCCATTAATCGGTCTCTTTGTCCATAGGCAGAACTTCGCGGTTTTTTCACATACTTCGGCAGCAGGCCGCGGCACATGCGTCCTGATCCAGTTGCAGCGTCTCGCGCTCGTCATCCATCTCAAAGCTCGGCTCCGCAAGCCTCGAATCGCTCAGCCTGCGGCCTGCCTGGCGTTAATTCGTTTTCCGGTCTAGCGAGGTTTGCCGACCGGCCTTTGGTCGAACAGCACCGGAGCGTCCTGACGCGCGCAAGCCAGATCGAAACGAACGGGCTTCGGAGCAACAGCCGACGACTTGTGCCGCATCACGCTCGTCTTCAGTCTTGCGAGCCGGCCAACACGGTGACTGACGACATATGTTCTGAGTCGCACTGACGAAGCGCGCAGGGGCCACCGAACTGCATGCCAATGATATTCTGAATGTAAAGTTTACCTTTTAAAAAGTTGCCAAAATCGTCCCATTGACAAGACCAAAGCGATCTGTATGTTTTGTCATTGTGACCCGAGTCTATCATCATTCGCAGCACGTCCAAGAAGCCTGAAACACCACTTGATGATCAGTGTTGCCAGATCTCAACAAATAAGCAACCAAGCCGGTGAAAACTAAGCCCAAACAAGCGACTTTCTCTCATAGACAGAAAAAGCGCTTTTCGTAAGCCCCCTAGGGTCCTGCGGACCAGTTGCGGAAAACTGTGTGCACGGTTTTACAATCTGTGGGGACGGCATTGTATAGTTTTAAACTGTGAATGTCAATTTACATCCACGTGGACAGATTGGTAAACTGTACAGTTTATTTTTCTTCTGTAATAAAGCTTTGCTGTCCATCTAGTGTTGGTACTGCGCCCAAATAAAATCTGACAGAAAGCTCATTTTTGAGATATCAACCTAAAATTTAGAACTTCTTTTGATCTCTTTGAACTTCTTCTTTCAGATTTTTGGCTTACATTTTCTTGCAGTTTTAGAGTAAATATATTTTGTAATATATCTATTTTATATAAAATAGAAATAATTATATTTTTACATTGTTAATTTTCATAAACTCAAACTTATAACTTTTTTACTGTTTCACTTTCATAATTTCACAATACTTCACTTCAAAAATAATTTGGCAAATGTCTTCTTTAAAGCAAAACCAAATAGGTCTATCTTCCAAAGCATTCTGGAATTACAACCATTTGAATAGTGATTTTCATGAAAAAAGTGACAGTTAAAGGGTTAAACGATATTAAATTATAATATCTATATCTAAAATATCTAACATATAATTAATATATAAACTCTCCTACAGTCCAGTCAGTATCAGTCACGATGGTCCAGACTCGCACGTACGTTTTCCTAACCAGAAAAAAACAACAACAACGATTGCCCTGCTCTGCCTCTGATTGGCTAGTACTCGTTGCCATCTGGGTCAGAGCCAATTAGAAGCAGGATGTGGGTGGGAAAAAACTCTTTGAATGGGGATAGGAGAGAAGGAACAGGCAAGACAAACTCCTACGTTTAAATAACATAGAAAATATCTGCTTGGCAACGAGCTGGGAACAAGCCCAAATAAGCAACTACACTTTAGAAACAAGCCCAAAAAACGCGACCCGCGACTCCCATTATTTGCAAGCGACTTTACAGAAAAACAAGCCCAAAGTCGCTTAGAATAAGCGGACTTGGCAACACTGTTGACGTGGTGGCCAAGCAAACACACACACAAACACAGAATGATGCAAATTCTCCACCCCCTCGTCAATATCAGGACCTCGTCAGTATTTCTTTCACCCTTTTATTGATGGACAGTGTTGCATTGTGTGAGAGATTATTTAGGCTATATATGTTAGAGTGAAATTGAACACTATTCCAATGTTATTTTCAATAATAATAATTAAAAAAAAACATTTGCACTAAACAAGCCAATCCACTTTTCCATGTTGATAAGAGCATTAAAATGAGAAAAAAATGTAACAAAAAGAAATCAAAAGACATTAAGAGATAGATAAAAATGTGTGATTAATCGCGAGTTAACTATGACATTAATGCGATTAATCGTGATTAAATATTTTAAATCGTTTGACAGCACTAATATGTGTGTGTGTGTATATATATATATATATATATATATATATATATATATATATATATATATATATATATATATATAGATATAATTTTTGTTTATCGTATTCCAAGCAAAAATATTCTGATTGCTTATATAATTGGGGCTATCAGTGATCAGTAAATCAATAAACAGCCACAATCTCATGGAACTGTGTGATGTAGTTTTGGTCATTTTACCTGCTGTGTTCAATCTTTTCCCCACTGAGAAAGATAACACAATACACAATAAAAAGAGTATTGAAAAGCATACATGTCTTCTTTAAACCATAAGAAGAAAGAGCAATACGTAACCTAAGCCTTAAGCAGATTCCGAATT
>JAQIUQ010002473.1:0-20140 GCA_030378365.1 Hybognathus amarus | reverse complement strand
GATGTACTTGGTTCAGTTCAGTATTGCTAACAGTTTCAAAGATATCAAGAATCCATTCATAGGTCTTCATCTGCCGTGTATGTACATTATACAGATGAAGTTTGAAGCAAATCGGGTAAAAATTAAGAGGGTGATTCAAAGCATTTTGAAAGTGACACACTTCCTGCTGCCAGTTGGTGGCGCTATAACTTTGACTCACAATAGTCACATCCATGTGATCGTCCTCTTACAGCGAACGCACTGCTGAAGTTTCATCCAGATCAGTTAATGTATGCTGAAGTTATGACACACTTCCTGTTTCACGTTTCTCGCCATAGTTTCGTTTCCTCGCCACGGCCAAACCGTTACGAGATATCAAAAATCCCCACACAAACTTTCATCCTCAATGTCTTGACTTCTACGCTGACCGAGTTTCGTCGAATTTGGATCAGAGCTCTAGGAGGAGTATTTAAAAGTTCATTGCGTGTGTTTTACAAAAAAACCTCAATAGCCGACTTCCTGTTGGGCTGGGGTAGAAAGCAAGAATCGCGAGGTATAGATGAAATTCTGCTATCGACATGTGTACCGAGTTTCATATTATTACATGCAAGTGTGTTTGAGTTATGGACCAGGTGTTCGGGACCCCATTCCAGGGGGCGCTGACGAGCCGCCCTGCCACGCCCGGGTACCAGCTTCAGCCCGGCTCTGATGGCCACGGCGGTTCTGACCCAGTGTGCAAAGTTTCAAGAGTTTTTCGAGCATGTTAAGGGCCCCAAAAAGTGCCCGAATAGTCGCTAGAAAAAATAAAAAAAAAAATATATATATATATATATATAAATATAGCTGCGAGCAGCGATTCCGGGCCCAAGCCGGTGGCACCGCAACCCCGGTGCCTAAAGGCACCGGGATGGCGGTACCGCCGGCTTTGGCCCTCCATCGCTGCTCGCAGCTATATTTATATATATATATATATATATATATATATATATATAAGCCGGTGGCACCGCCACCTTGGTGCCTTTTGGGTTATTCTGCACGACGTGCAAAAACGTAACCCCTGCTTTGGAATACATACTAGTATGTATTCCACAATTGGAATACATACTAACATACTAGTCAGAACTGAATAGTTGATATCTGAATGACAGATCACCATAGAAGTCAATGGAAAAAATGTGACTAGTAGTAACAAAAGAATAGTTACTAGTCACCATTGAAATAAGTACTAGTGTCTAATGAATAAGTACTAGTATCTATTTAATAGATACTAGTATCTAATGAATAAGTACTAGTAACTAATTAATAAGCATTGGTATGTAATGACTAAGGACTAGCATCTAATGAATAAGTACTAGTATCTAATAAATAAGGACTAGTGTCTAATGAATAAGTACTAGTATCTTTAAAAAGGTACTACTACCTAAAGAATAAACACTAGTATCTAAAGAAAAGGCACTAGTATCTAAAGAATAAGCACTAGTAGCTAATGAATAAGTACTAGTACTTAATGGAATAGATACTAGTATCTAAAAAATAAGTACTAGTAGCATGAAAATAGAGACTAGTAGGTTAAAATGATTAAATGTTAAAACGGTTTGCCATACTCTATCTGTCGTTTCGACTAAGTCACAATTACGTTACAGATATCTTAAATGATAATACAAACTATCCAAAATGTAATTACGACTAGAAAGACGTTGTTGATATCTACAATGTTAATTACGAATAGTCAAACTTAGCTTTTAAATGTTAAAAGGGCTTGCCATACAGAAGTGTAGGCTCAGAGAGACACTCAACATTTTCAAACCAAAATATCTGACTTTCTGTGGGTCCTAGCTCATGAGTGTAAATTAGAAAGTTGTCCGGCTTGAGGAGAATATATGAATATATGAAACGATGAGATCAACATGTGTACTGAGTTTCATATTATTACATGCAAGCGTGTTTGATTTATGGACCAAGTTTTTGGACCCCGTTCCAGGGGGCGCTGTCTAGCCCCCTTGCCACACCCGGGTACCATCTTCCCGGCTCTGATGGCTGTGGGATCTGACCTGTGTGCAAAGTTTCAAGAGTTTTCAAACCCATTAAGGGCCCCAAAAGCCGCTAAGAGACTCAAAATCATCAAAAAAAGGAATGTTAAAGTTTGATGCGTTGCTATGGCAACATTATCTTAGATATTGAATAATGCTTTCACAGCTCTTCATCTGGCGTGTGTTTACATTATACAGATGAAGTTTGAAGCAAATCGGGTAAAAGTAAGAGTGTGATTTCAAAGCATTTTGCAAAGTGAAACACTTTCTGCTGCCAGTTGGTGGCGCTATATATTTGACTCACAATAGTCACATCCATGTGATCGGCCTCTTACAACGAACACACTGCTGAAGTTTCATCAAGATCAGTTAATGTATGCAGAAGTTTTAACACACTTCCTTTTTGATTTATGATTTATGGACCAAGTTAATTTAATTAATACACTAATTATATAAAACTATTGTCAATGCACTACAATTAAACAGGTTATATGTCTTTACTTATAAAAAAATAAAAACAAAAACTTATTTAAAAAATACCAGGCTTAAGAAATGTATTTACTTTAGCAGGCCAGACACACAGTGAAATTATTAAGCCCCCTCCCCCTACACACACACACAGAGACTGTGTGTCAAAAGACTCAATCACACACACACACAGACTGTGTGACAGGCCTAGGCTCAGAAAGAGCATGATCATATTCAAACTACAATATCTGACTTTCTGTGGGTTTGAGCTTATTATTGTTAATTAGAAAGTTGTTTGGCTTGAATAGAACAATATACACGGCAAGTTTTGTAACTGTCAGTAAAACTAACCAAGTTATAACACACTTTATGTGTCCTTTTTTAGTCAAAAAAATCCGCCACGGCCAAACCGTTCGAGATATCAAAAATCCGTCCGGAATATAGCATCCTCAATGTCTTGACTTCATGCACACCGAGTTTGGTGGTGATTGGTAACAGCATGGGTTGTAATTTGATGTTTTTCTAGGACAATTATTTAAAAAAAAAAACATAATTCCCGACTTCCGTTTGAACTGTCGTAAAACTTAGAGCACGAAAGTTGTTTGGCCTGATGTGATCTATGAGTGTACCGAGTTTCATATTAATCCATGCACGTGTGTTTGATTTATGGACAAATGTTCGAATCCCTAAAAGAATGCATCCTAAAAGAATGGTAAAGTTTAATGCGTCGCCACGGCAACAGTTTCAAAGATATCAAGAATCCATTCATAGGTCTTCATCTGCCGTGTATGTACATTATACAGATGAAGTTTGAAGCAAATCGGGTAAAAATAAGAGGGTGATTTCAAAGCATTTTGAAAGTGACACACTTCCTGCTGCCAGTTGGTGGCGCTATAACTTTGACTCACAATAGTCACATCCATGTGATCGTCCTCTTACAGCGAACGCACTGCTGAAGTTTCATCCAGATCAGTTAATGTATGCTGAAGTTATGACACACTTCCTGTTTCACGTTTCTCGCCATAGTTTCGTTTCCTCGCCACGGCCAAACCGTTCGAGATATCAAAAATCCCCACACAAACTTTCATCCTCAATGTCTTGACTTCTACGCTGACCGAGTTTCGTCGAATTTGGATCAGAGCTCTAGGAGGAGTATTTAAAAGTTCATTGCGTGTGTTTTACAAAAAAACCTCAATAGCCGACTTCCTGTTGGGCTGGGGTAAAAAGCAAGAACGCGAGGTATGAGATGAAATTCTGCTATCGACATGTGTACCGAGTTTCATATTATTACATGCAAGTGTGTTTGAGTTATGGACCAGGTGTTCGGACCCCATTCCAGGGGGCGCTGACGAGCCGCCCTGCCACGCCCGGGTACCAGCTTCAGCCCGGCTCTGATGGCCGCGGGTTCTGACCCCGTGTGCAAAGTTTCAAGAGTTTTCGAGCATGTTAAGGGCCCCAAAAGTGCCCGAATAGTCGCTAGAAAAAAAAAAAAAAAAATAAAATAATCGGAAGGAAAACAATAGGGCTCTGCGCCTTTCAGGGCTTGGGCCCTAATAAATATAGCTGCGAGCAGCGATTGCGGGCCCAAGCCGGTGGCACCGCAACCCCGGTGCCTAAAGGCACCGGGATGGCGGTACCGCCGGCTTTGGCCCTCCATCGCTGCTCGCAGCTATATTTATATATATATATATATATATATATATATATATATATATATATATATATATATATATATATATATATATATAAAGCCGGTGGCACCGCCACCTTGGTGCCTTTTGGGTTATTCTGCACGACGTGCAAAAACGTAACCCCTGCTTTGGAATACATACTAGTATGTATTCCACAATTGGAATACATACTAACATACTAGTCAGAACTGAATAGTTGATATCTGAATGACAGATCACCATAGAAGTCAATGGAAAAAATGTGACTAGTAGTAACAAAAGAATAGTTACTAGTCACCATTGAAATAAGTACTAGTGTCTAATGAATAAGTACTAGTATCTATTTAATAGATACTAGTATCTAATGAATAAGTACTAGTAACTAATTAATAAGCATTGGTATGTAATGAATAAGGACTAGCATCTAATGAATAAGTACTAGTATCTAATAAATAAGGACTAGTGTCTAATGAATAAGTACTAGTATCTTTAAAAAGGTACTACTACCTAAAGAATAAACACTAGTATCTAAAGAAAAGGCACTAGTATCTAAAGAATAAGCACTAGTAGCTAATGAATAAGTACTAGTACTTAATGGAATAGATACTAGTATCTAAAAAATAAGTACTAGTAGCATGAAAATAGAGACTAGTAGGTTAAAATGATTAAATGTTAAAACGGTTTGCCATACTCTATCTGTCGTTTCGACTAGTCACAATTACGTTACAGATATCTTAAATGATAATACAAACTATCCAAAATGTAATTACGACTAGAAAGACGTTGTTGATATCTACAATGTTAATTACGAATAGTCAAACTTAGCTTTTAAATGTTAAAAGGGCTTGCCATACAGAAGTGTAGGCTCAGAGAGACACTCAACATTTTCAAACCAAAATATCTGACTTTCTGTGGGTCCTAGCTCATGAGTGTAAATTAGAAAGTTGTCCGGCTTGAGGAGAATATATGAATATATGAAACGATGAGATCAACATGTGTACTGAGTTTCATATTATTACATGCAAGCGTGTTTGATTTATGGACCAAGTTTTTGGACCCCGTTCCAGGGGGCGCTGTCTAGCCCCCTTGCCACACCCGGGTACCATCTTCAGCCCGGCTCTGATGGCTGTGGGATCTGACCTGTGTGCAAAGTTTCAAGAGTTTTCAAACCCATTAAGGGCCCCAAAAGCCGCTAAGAGACTCAAAATCATCAAAAAAAAGGAATGTTAAAGTTTGATGCGTTGCTATGGCAACATTATCTTAGATATTGAATAATGCTTTCACAGCTCTTCATCTGGCGTGTGTTTACATTTGAAGCAAATCGGGTAAAAGTAAGAGTGCGATTTCAAAGCATTTTGAAAGTGAAACACTTTCTGCTGCCAGTTGGTGGCGCTATATATTTGACTCACATCTATGTGACTGACCTCTTACAACGAACACACTGCTGAAGTTTCATCAAGATCAGTTAATGTATGCAGAAGTTTTAACACACTTCCTTTTTGATTTATTTACTTACTTTTTTGATTTATGGACCAAGTTAATTTAATTAATACACTAATTATATAAAACTATTGTCAATGCACTACAATTAAACAGGTTATATGCCTTTACTTATAAAAAAAATAAAAATAAAAACTTATTTAAAAAATACCAGGCTTAAGAAATGTATTTACTTTAGCAGGCCAGACACACAGTGAAATGATTAAGCCCCCTCCCCCTACACACACACACACACACACAGACTGTGTGACAGGCCTAGGTTTAGAAAGAGCATGATCATATTCAAACTACAATATCTGACTTTCTGTGGGTTTGAGCTTATTATTGTTAATTAGAAAGTTGTTTGGCTTGAATAGAACAATATACACGGCAAGTTTTGTAACTGTCAGTAAAACTAACCAAGTTATAACACACTTTATGTGTCCTTTTTTAGTCAAAAAAATCCGCCACGGCCAAACCGTTCGAGATATCAAAAATCCGTCCGGAATATAGCATCCTCAATGTCTTGACTTCATGCACACCGAGTTTGGTGGTGATTGGTAACAGCATGGGTTGTAATTTGATGTTTTTCTAGGACAATTATTTAAAAAAAAAAAACATAATTCCCGACTTCCGTTTGAACTGTCGTAAAACTTAGAGCACGAAAGTTGTTTGGCCTGATGTGATCTATGAGTGTACCGAGTTTCATATTAATCCATGCACGTGTGTTTGATTTATGGACAAATGTTCGAATCCCTAAAAGAATGCATCCTAAAAGAATGGTAAAGTTTGATGCGTCGCCACGGCAACAGTTTCAAAGATATCAAGAATCCATTCATAGGTCTTCATCTGCCGTGTATGTACATTATACAGATGAAGTTTGAAGCAAATCGGGTAAAAATAAGAGGGTGATTTCAAAGCATTTTGAAAGTGACACACTTCCTGCTGCCAGTTGGTGGCGCTATAACTTTGACTCACAATAGTCACATCCATGTGATCGTCCTCTTACAGCGAACGCACTGCTGAAGTTTCATCCAGATCAGTTAATGTATGCTGAAGTTATGACACACTTCCTGTTTCACGTTTCTCGCCATAATTTCGTTTCCTCGCCACGGCCAAACCGTTCGAGATATCAAAAATCCCCACACAAACTTTCATCCTCAATGTCTTGACTTCACGCTGACCGAGTTTCGTCGAATTTGGATCAGAGCTCTAGGAGGAGTATTTAAAAGTTCATTGCGTGTGTTTTACAAAAAAACCTCAATAGCCGACTTCCTGTTGGGCTGGGGTAAAAAGCAAGAACGCGAGGTATAGATGAAATTCTGCTATCGACATGTGTACCGAGTTTCATATTATTACATGCAAGTGTGTTTGAGTTATGGACCAGGTGTTCGGACCCCATTCCAGGGGGCGCTGACGAGCCGCCCTGCCACGCCCGGGTACCAGCTTCAGCCCGGCTCTGATGGCCGCGGGTTCTGACCCGTGTGCAAAGTTTCAAGAGTTTTCGAGCATGTTAAGGGCCCCAAAAGTGCCCGAATAGTCGCTAGAAAAAAAAAAAAAAAAAAAAAAAAAAAAATAATAATCGGAAGGAAAACAATAGGGCTCTGCGCCCTTTCAGGGCTTGGGCCCTAAATAAGTATAGCTGCGAGCAGCGATTGCGGGCCCAAGCCGGTGGCACCGCAACCCCGGTGCCTAAAGGCACCGGGATGGCGGTACCGCCGGCTTTGGCCCTCCATCGCTGCTCGCAGCTATATTATTATATATATATATATATATATATATATATATATATATATATATATATATATATATATAAAGCCGGTGGCACCGCCACCTTGGTGCCTTTAGGGTTATTCTGCACGACGTGCAAAAGCGTAACCCCTGCTTTGGAATACATACTAGTATGTATTCCACAATTGGAATACATACTAACATACTAGTCAGAACTGAATAGTTGATATCTGAATGACAGATCACCATAGAAGTCACTGGAAAAAATGTGACTAGTAACAAAAGAATAGTTACTAGTCACCATTGAAATAAGTACTAGTGTCTAATGAATAAGTACTAGTATCTATTTAATAGGTACTAGCATCTAATGAATAAGTACTAGTAACTAATTAATAAGCATTGGTATGTAATGAATAAGGACTAGCATCTAATGAATAAGTACTAGTATCTAATAAATAAGGACTAGTGTCTAATGAATAAGTACTAGTATCTTTAAAAAGGTACTAGTACCTAAAGAATAAACACTAGTATCTAAAGAAAAGGCACTAGTATCTAAAGAATAAGCACTAGTAGCTAATGAATAAGTACTAGTACTTAATGGAATAGATACTAGTATCTAAAAAATAAGTACTAGTAGCATGAAAATAGAGACTAGTAGGTTAAAATGATTAAATGTTAAAACGGCTTGCCATACTCTATCTGTCGTTTCGACTAGTCACAATTACGTTACAGATATCTTAAATGATAATACAAACTATCCAAAATGTAATTACGACTAGAAAGACGTTGTTGATATCTACAATGTTAATTACGAATAGTCAAACTTAGCTTTTAAATGTTAAAAGGGCTTGCCATACAGAAGTGTAGGCTCAGAGAGACACTCAACATTTTCAAACCAAAATATCTGACTTTCTGTGGGTCCTAGCTCATGAGTGTAAATTAGAAAGTTGTCCGGCTTGAGGAGAATATATGAATATATGAAACGATGAGATCAACATGTGTACTGAGTTTCATATTATTACATGCAAGCGTGTTTGATTTATGGACCAAGTTTTTGGACCCCGTTCCAGGGGGCGCTGTCTAGCCCCCTTGCCACACCCGGGTACCATCTTCCCGGCTCTGATGGCTGTGGGATCTGACCTGTGTGCAAAGTTTCAAGAGTTTTCAAACCCATTAAGGGCCCCAAAAGCCGCTAAGAGACTCAAAATCATCAAAAAAAAGGAATGTTAAAGTTTGATGCGTTGCTATGGCAACATTATCTTAGATATTGAATAATGCTTTCACAGCTCTTCATCTGGCGTGTGTTTACATTATACAGATGAAGTTTGAAGCAAATCGGGTAAAAGTAAGAGTGTGATTTCAAAGCATTTTGCAAGTGAAACACTTTCTGCTGCCAGTTGGTGGCGCTATATATTTGACTCACAATAGTCACATCCATGTGATCGGCCTCTTACAACGAACACACTGCTGAAGTTTCATCAAGATCAGTTAATGTATGCAGAAGTTTTAACACACTTCCCTTTTTGATTTATGGACCAAGTTAATTTAATTAATACACTAATTATATAAAACTATTGTCAATGCACTACAATTAAACAGGTTATATGCCTTTACTTATAAAAAAATAAAAATAAAAACTTATTTAAAAAATACCAGGCTTAAGAAATGTATTTACTTTAGCAGGCCAGACACACAGTGAAATGATTAAGCCCCCTCCCCCTACACACACACACAGAGACTGTGTGTCAAAAGACTCAATCACACACACACACAGACTGTGTGACAGGCCTAGGCTCAGAAAGAGCATGATCATATTCAAACTACAATATCTGACTTTCTGTGGGTTTGAGCTTATTATTGTTAATTAGAAAGTTGTTTGGCTTGAATAGAACAATATACACGGCAAGTTTTGTAACTGTCAGTAAAACTAACCAAGTTATAACACACTTTATGTGTCCTTTTTTAGTCAAAAAAATCCGCCACGGCCAAACCGTTCGAGATATCAAAAATCCGTCCGGAATATAGCATCCTCAATGTCTTGACTTCATGCACACCGAGTTTGGTGGTGATTGGTAACAGCATGGGTTGTAATTTGATGTTTTTCTAGGACAATTATTTAAAAAAAAAAAACATAATTCCCGACTTCCGTTTGAACTGTCGTAAAACTTAGAGCACGAAAGTTGTTTGGCCTGATGTGATCTATGAGTGTACCGAGTTTCATATTAATCCATGCACGTGTGTTTGATTTATGGACAAATGTTCGAATCCCTAAAAGAATGCATCCTAAAAGAATGGTAAAGTTTGATGCGTCGCCACGGCAACAGTTTCAAAGATATCAAGAATCCATTCATAGGTCTTCATCTGCCGTGTATGTACATTATACAGATGAAGTTTGAAGCAAATCGGGTAAAAATAAGAGGGTGATTTCAAAGCATTTTGAAAGTGACACACTTCCTGCTGCCAGTTGGTGGCGCTATAACTTTGACTCACAATAGTCACATCCATGTGATCGTCCTCTTACAGCGAACGCACTGCTGAAGTTTCATCCAGATCAGTTAATGTATGCTGAAGTTATGACACACTTCCTGTTTCACGTTTCTCGCCATAGTTTCGTTTCCTCGCCACGGCCAAACCGTTCGAGATATCAAAAATCCCCACACAAACTTTCATCCTCAATGTCTTGACTTCACGCTGACCGAGTTTCGTCGAATTTGGATCAGAGCTCTAGGAGGAGTATTTAAAAGTTCATTGCGTGTGTTTTACAAAAAAACCTCAATAGCCGACTTCCTGTTGGGCTGGGGTAAAAAGCAAGAACGCGAGGTATAGATGAAATTCTGCTATCGACATGTGTACCGAGTTTCATATTATTACATGCAAGTGTGTTTGAGTTATGGACCAGGTGTTCGGACCCCATTCCAGGGGGCGCTGACGAGCCGCCCTGCCACGCCCGGGTACCAGCTTCAGCCCGGCTCTGATGGCCGCGGGTTCTGACCCGTGTGCAAAGTTTCAAGAGTTTTCGAGCATGTTAAGGGCCCCAAAAGTGCCCGAATAGTCGCTAGAAAAAGAAAAAAAAAAAAAAAAAAAAAAAAAAAAATAATCGGAAGGAAAACAATAGGGCTCTGCGCCCTTTCAGGGCTTGGGCCCTAAAAATATATATATATAAATATAGCTGCGAGCAGCGATTGCGGGCCCAAGCCGGTGGCACCGCAACCCCGGTGCCTAAAGGCACCGGGATGGCGGTACCGCCGGCTTTGGCCCTCCATCGCTGCTCGCAGCTATATTTATATATATATATATATATATATATATATATATATATATATATATATATATATATATAAAGCCGGTGGCACCGCCACCTTGGTGCCTTTAGGGTTATTCTGCACGACGTGCAAAAACGTAACCCCTGCTTTGGAATACATACTAGTATGTATTCCACAATTGGAATACATACTAACATACTAGTCAGAACTGAATAGTTGATATCTGAATGACAGATCACCATAGAAGTCAATGGAAAAAATGTGACTAGTAACAAAAGAATAGTTACTAGTCACCATTGAAATAACTACTAGTGTCTAATGAATAAGTACTAGTATCTATTTAATAGGTACTAGTATCTAATGAATAAGTACTAGTAAGTACTAGTACTTAATGGAATAGATACTAGTATCTAAAAAATAAGTACTAGTAGCATGAAAATAGAGACTAGTAGGTTAAAATGATTAAATGTTAAAACGGCTTGCCATACTCTATCTGTCGTTTCGACTAGTCACAATTACGTTACAGATATCTTAAATGATAATACAAACTATCCAAAATGTAATTACGACTAGAAAGACGTTGTTGATATCTACAATGTTAATTACGAATAGTCAAACTTAGCTTTTAAATGTTAAAAGGGCTTGCCATACAGAAGTGTAGGCTCAGAGAGACACTCAACATTTTCAAACCAAAATATCTGACTTTCTGTGGGTCCTAGCTCATGAGTGTAAATTAGAAAGTTGTCCGGCTTGAGGAGAATATATGAATATATGAAACGATGAGATCAACATGTGTACTGAGTTTCATATTATTACATGCAAGCGTGTTTGATTTATGGACCAAGTTTTTGGACCCCGTTCCAGGGGGCGCTGTCTAGCCCCCTTGCCACACCCGGGTACCATCTTCAGCCCGGCTCTGATGGCTGTGGGATCTGACCTGTGTGCAAAGTTTCAAGAGTTTTCAAACCCATTAAGGGCCCCAAAAGCCGCTAAGAGACTCAAAATCATCAAAAAAAGGAATGTTAAAGTTTGATGCGTTGCTATGGCAACATTATCTTAGATATTGAATAATGCTTTCACAGCTCTTCATCTGGCGTGTGTTTACATTATACAGATGAAGTTTGAAGCAAATCGGGTAAAAGTAAGAGTGTGATTTCAAAGCATTTTGAAAGTGAAACACTTTCTGCTGCCAGTTGGTGGCGCTATATATTTGGCTGCGTTTACACTTGGCATTAATATGCGACCTGTATCCGGATGTTGTCCACATACACATTGAAAAGACAAGTGTAAACGCGCTTCTGATCGGAATGTTATCCGATCGGCGTGTCCAGGTTCGGAGGTAGTCGAGGACGCTTTGTGATCGGATCTCAGTGTAATGTAAACGCAATCCAGCCATCGTGTCTGCATTCACAGGTGGACGTAATTTAAATCCCACCCAGTCTCCCCGCGTGGCTGTGAGAAAAATAATGGCCAGACGCAGTTTAGACAAGAAATAAAAACTTATTTGAATCTTACAATAAACGTTTATCTTTAAAACAGTTAATTTAGGCTTACATGATACTATGTGTGTCATTTTTCATTTTAATTGTGCAACATTATCTGAACGAGGCGATCGCCTGTACATTCACAGTCAGTCATGAGATCTTAAATAAGAGCTGCATGCTGCTTTGCCAGAGGAATAATCGCAATCTGATTTTTTAAATGTTGAATGTTTTTATTGAATGTCTTTGAGTTTGCATGTTAACCAATCTCCCATTTCTGTCAATATAGTCATTGCACGCTATAACCTTAAAACCAGATGATCGATGATATGACTTGTTTTATGATCAACCCAGTTATTTTTGTATGATCAACTCTGGAAGTATAACTTCGTTAACATTTTTTTTTATCTAATTACTGGAGATTGCAAAGCGAATGAGTGAAAGCAACTGGGACATTGTTTTATTTGCATCATTTTTACTCTTAATCTGGTGTCGTGCAACATATCTAATTTAAATATTATGCAGGAAACAGAAATCCGCTCTTCTATCCAGATACAGAGGCTACTTAATGTGACCAAATGTAAACTCACCATGTCCTGATTGGCTAATGATCCGATCTGCTTGATCAGATCACGGTGATCGCATGTTAATGCCAAGTGTAAACGCAGCCTTTGACTCACAATAGTCACATCCATGTGATCGGCCTCTTACAACGAACACACTGCTGAAGTTTCATCAAGATCAGTTAATGTATGCAGAAGTTTTAACACACTTCCTTTTTGATTTATTTACTTACTTTTTTGATTTATGGACCAAGTTAATTTAATTAATACACTAATTATATAAAACTATTGTCAATGCACTACAATTAAACAGGATATATGCCTTTACTTATAAAAAAATAAAAATAAAAACTTATTTAAAAAATACCAGGCTTAAGAAATGTATTTACTTTAGCAGGCCAGACACACAGTGAAATGATTAAGCCCCCTCCCCCTACACACACACACACAGGCAAAAACAGGCAGAGACAGACCAAGGCTTAGAGAGAGCATGATCATATTCAAACTACAATATCTGACTTTCTGTGGGTTTGAGCTTATTATTGTTAATTAGAAAGTTGTTTGGCTTGAATAGAACAATATACACGGCAAGTTTTGTAACGGTCAGTAAAACTAACCAAGTTATAACACACTTTATGTGTCCTTTTTTAGTCAAAAAAATCCGCCACGGCCAAACCGTTCGAGATATCACAAATCCGTCCGGAATTTAGCATCCTCAATGTCTTGACTTCATGCACACCAAGTTTGGTGGTGATTGGTAACAGCATGGGTTGTAATTTGATGTTTTTCTAGGACATTTATTCAAAAAAAAAAACATAATTCCCGACTTCCGTTTGAACTGTCGTAAAACTTAGAGCACGAAAGTTGTTTGGCCTGATGTGATCTATGAGTGTACCGAGTTTCATATTAATCCATGCACGTGTGTTTGATTTATGGACAAATGTTCGAATCCCTAAAAGAATGCATCCTAAAAGAATGGTAAAGTTTGATGCGTCGCCACGGCAACAGTTTCAAAGATATCAAGAATCCATTCATAGGTCTTCATCTGCCGTGTATTTACATTATACAGATGAAGTTTGAAGCAAATCGGGTAAAAATAAGAGGGTGATTTCAAAGCATTTTGAAAGTGACACACTTCCTGCTGCCAGTTGGTGGCGCTATAACTTTGACTCACAATAGTCACATCCATGTGATCGTCCTCTTACAGCGAACGCACTGCTGAAGTTTCATCCAGATCAGTTAATGTATGCTAAAGTTATGACACACTTCCTGTTTCACGTTTCTCGCCATAGTTTCGTTTCCTCGCCACGGCCAAACCGTTCGAGATATCAAAAATCCCCACACAAACTTTCATCCTCAATGTCTTGACTTCACGCTGACCGAGTTTCGTCGAATTTGGATCAGAGCTCTAGGAGGAGTATTTAAAAGTTCATTGCGTGTGTTTTACAAAAAAACCTCAATAGCCGACTTCCTGTTGGGCTGGGGTAAAAAGTAAGAACGCGAGGTATAGATGAAATTCTGCTATCGACATGTGTACCGAGTTTCATATTATTACATGCAAGTGTGTTTGAGTTATGGACCAGGTGTTCGGACCCCATTCCAGGGGGCGCTGACGAGCCGCCCTGCCACGCCCGGGTACCAGCTTCAGCCCGGCTCTGATGGCCGCGGGTTCTGACCCGTGTGCAAAGTTTCAAGAGTTTTCGAGCATGTTAAGGGCCCCAAAAGTGCCCGAATAGTCGCTAGAAAAAAAAAAAAAAAAAAAAAAAAAAAAATAATAATCGGAAGGAAAACAATAGGGCTCTGCGCCTTTCAGGGCTTGGGCCCTAAAAATAAATAATCGGAAGGAAAACAATAGGGCTCTGCGCCCTTCAGGGCTTGGGCCCTGGAAATAATCGGAAGGAAAACAATAGGGCTCTGCGCCTTTCAGGGCTTGGGCCCTAAAAAAGGTATTTTATGTACAGACTCATGCTCTGCATTAATGTCACTGCAGTCTTTTACATCTAACAGCAGGCAAGATATAGTAAATGAGATCTATGAAACATTGTACAGAATTAAAAATATGAAAATGCAGGTAACATTTATGTGGATTCCAGCACACAGAGGGATTAAGGGAAATGAAGAGGTGGATGGAATAGCAAAGGAGGCTCTGATGCAGGAGGAGATATTATATGTGCCACTCAGTAAGTTCGGAAGCTAAAGGAATAATTAAACGAAATATCATTAAGGAATGGCAGAATAGCTGGAATACAGGAAACACAGGACGACATCTATGTTACAGCAAAATGTGGGTACAGGAAGGTTAGCCAGAAGAAACAATAAAGAGGAGAACATCTTAACAAGGCTAAGGTTAGGACAAAGGCTTAATAAAACTTTGCACATAATAAATAAACATCCTACGGGAGTTTGTGAACATTGTCAAATAGAGGAGTCAGTTGAACATGTAATTCTTCAATGTCAAAAATTCACTCAAGAGCGGAAAGTATTAAGGGAGGAAAGTAGAAAGTCTGAACAGGAGGAATTAAGTCTAAAAGACGTTTTTGATATTGAAGTAGGGAAGTTAATATGGTATCTGAGAGAAACTGGATTGATAAATAGAATTTAGAGGCGGATTTTTTTTTTGTTAAAGTAATAATTATTATTAGTCTTCTTCTGTTTTGTTCTTTCAAGGGAAGGAAAGCTCTGGCCCACACTCCAACATAGTAGGTGGCGGTAATGCACCTTAAAGCTGGTTGCCACCCGCCATTAAACGTAACAAAGAAGAAGAAGAAGAAGACTCCGGATAGTAGGTGGTGGGCGGTAGCAAGTTGCTTGCAATCCGCCATAAAACCCAGAGAAGAAGAAGAAGAACACACACGGTCTGAAGAAAATGTGGCAAAAGCAATAGGTAGAAGAGTGAAAAGGATGATGGTTTTATAAAATTCAGAGGAAAGTGGGGGAAATTATATCTAGACTCAGATTTGGGCATACAGGATTAAACAGTACTTTATTTAAAATAGGTAAACATAACACCGGCAGATGTGATTACTGTGAACAACAAGAGACAATAGAACACATAATGATACATTGTAAAGAATATGAGGGAAAAAGGAGGGAAATGATCCAAAATTTGAAAAAGGAAAGAGTGAGGTTTGATTTAATATATATTATTAGGAAAAATTCTAAAGATAAGTGTTATGGAATTGTTTTGCATTATCTTAGAATGATTAATATAATTGAGAGGATTGAATTATTATTATTTTTTTATTATTATTATATATGAGTAGCTTAAAAGTCATTCAGTTCCACACTCCTTACCAGTTGGTGGCAGTAATGCACCATTTCATTGTGTGCCAACCGCCAAAAAATCTAATAGAAGAAGAAGAAGAAGAAGAAGAACACACACACACACACACACACACACACACACACGCTTGCACAGTTAGCGGCGCTGTTCTCGTTTAGTCTCTCACGGACTCTTTTCAATGAAGAAAAAAATCATTGGCGTCGTCTTGAATTTATATAAACAGTTTACGATATCTATCTATAATATTATTTATAAAGACGTTCTAAACAGGTGAGTGATAATGCAGGAAAGGGTAATAACTTGCCAGAGTGTCTCTTTCAGTGAGACTGATCAAAGACAAAAGCATCGTGAGCTAAGTTGATCGTATAAAGAGACATTTGATGACAATAGTTGTAATATGGTCTACTTGAGACTGATGGCTATGTTTTCGGGAGACATAAGTTAGCCCTGAACATTTAACACGAGCCTGATACTAGTAAATCTAAACCTTACTGTCACCAATATCTCTGATTTTCAATTACTAAAACGTAATGAAATAACAACGTGATTGTAATTTAAAAGCTCAAATATGTAATCCAGTTCATCACAGACATGGACTGTGTGCCAAAACCTAGTGAAATGTCTACTATACATAATTTGTGGGCAGATGTATTCTAATCTCAAACCTCTTTAGTTCATCAGCTCACTATATTTTGAGGCAGAGTTCATATGCTTTATGTACTGAATGTTATATGCTGTATACACTGATGTTTTTCTGCAGGTTAGTATGAGTGCTGAAGCTGCAGACCGGGAGGCAGTGACTGGCAGTCGACCCTGCACCCCACCGCAGACCTCCTGGTTTGAGTTTCTACTTGATCCATCATCGCTGGAGCAGCACTTACAGGGCCCTCATCCAGGTATCTTATGCACTAAAAAATAAATGGATCATGGAGCTGCTTGCTTGTAAATGAATTAGCACAGTGCCACTCTTCAGACTATATACATATTTAATAGGGGTGCTCCGATCAGGATTTTTGGGCCGATCACGATTTCTGGAAGCTGTATTACCCGATACCGAATCATCGATTACAGGGTCTATTTGAAGCTTTCTATTTATCATGTAGCATTATTATTAAACTATATTTAACTACAATGTTCATTAAGTATTACATTTGAGAGAAGACAATGTATAATGAATTGACACTTGTATATTTATTTGCAAGCAACATGTCCAGCATATTATCTTAGCAGCTTGTGTTTGGTTATTGGGAGCATCTTTAGGATTTTAGGATACTTTCCCTGTAGAAAATAAAATAAGACAGAACATCTGAGTCTTTAAATTTAGTTTTAGACCACATTAAACTAAAAACTGCAACAACAAAAAATCTCTATCCCCATCGCTCTTTTTTCTGAGATGCTTAGTCAGATTTTGTGGGCATTTAGAGAGGAAGAGAGAGATAAAGAAAGAGAGATGGGGATAGAGATTATTAAATTAATTTCTCTCCCAATGCTTACTTCTTAAGCATCAATATTTTGGTAAAAAAAATTATGTTTGCAAGAACCGTTGCTGAATTATTTTAAACAGATTAAAAAAGCCACCACTGCTGGTCACATGGTTACGATTGATTTGTTTAGAGCTAGTTGAAGTCGTGTCCTACCACTTTAAGGGTCAATATTGTCCCCCACCAATTTTTGTAACATTGAGGCACGGATGTACCTAATACAAACAAATAAAACATCTCTCTAGTTAACTAGCAAAAGATTCAAAAAATCAAATCGAAATCTAGCGCTTAAATGTGTTTGTTTGTTTTAGAACTCAAGCTGAGCGCTCGTTGCCTGCGATCAGTGGAATACAGTGTTCTCTGTAGCTCGCGCAGTCTGTAGCTCACGCAGTTCGGGACGCGCGCTTCAATCTATCGTTCCGAAACGCGTCAAGACTTTCGCTCATCTTTATAAAAAAAAAAATCTTTTTTTTTAAGTGAAATCTGAGAGCTTTCTGTCCCCCCATAATCATCTACACAACTGAAACTTTGACGCTTCAAAAAGTTTAGAAGATTCGTAAAAATTGAATTCATATGAATTGAAACTATTTAGTCCAAATTTTCTGAAAGCGACTCAATCGCTTTATTTGATTAATAGATTGAAATTAGGCTTTTATTCACATATAAACATTGAACAGAAAAGTATTAACAGAAGCTCAACCAAACTTGCTTGATGTCTCAAGAATAGACCCCGAAGCTGCCGCCATGGGCTCTATGCACAACTGCACTACTTCCTGAACTTCAGCCAGCTCCTTGTTTCCTGTCTGCCATTATTGGACAATTTGATTAATTCAGGTGTGTTTGAGTAGTAGTCACGGCAACAATAATCAGACACACCTGAATTAATCAATGTGTCCAATAATGCCAGACAGGAAACAAGAAGCTGGCTGAAGTTCAGGAAGTAGTGCAGAGCTGTGCATAGAGCCCATTTGCGCCATTTACAAATTCAGCCGCCGCCAGACAATTTCGTAAGCCAAATTGAGCCGCCTGCTGATCAAGTTTGGCTGAGCCGGATTCAGAATTCTTTGGATCAAATAATAATTCTATCACATAGATACATACACACACGAAATATATAAACAATACACATGATCTATTTTCCCACTGCATTCATAACAGCACAGTCTTGTGCTTGTTGCTACTATACACAGACTCACAGTGAATTGACGACCAATTAAAATTGCTTGATTTCCGTACAGAAGAAGCAATGCATTTCTCGCACTGAGGTGAAATGGCGGGAAGAAGCAAGCAAGGTAATTTCGATCTCAATTTTCTAATTTCTACTTACCATTTTTTCTTTAAACTTAGGCCTACCCAGACTTTTGTTAAATCTTCAGGGCACTGTCGCACAAACACCTGAATTAAAGATTGATGTTATGAACCAAATATTCTGGAACGGGGAGAATTTATAGCACTGAACGTGATATTACTGCAGTAACAAACCACCGTTTCCACATTGCTAATTCATGATGCATGCTTCAGTGTAAATTGAAGTGAAATGTGCAAAACTTTGACCAAAATAATGTACTGCTTGTTTGTGGGTGTTCTCGGGGCTTTAATCTAAAAGATAATTTTGGTAATATATATAAATAAAACCCTCGGACACGGACGAGTTCTTCTTTAGCCTCTTGTCTCTCTCTTTATTAAAGGTCCACTGACATGAAATTTTCACATTTTCACAAGGGTTTTTAACATTAATATGAGTTCCCCTAGACCTGTATTTGGTCCCTCGTGTCTAGAATTTTCAATCGGGTGTAAATCAGAGCTTTGGCTATTTTTCTCTTCTCTGCATCCGTCTGCATCTCAGACGCGCTGATCTTGAATCTCCCCTATATAACGTCACACGGGGGAAAGGTTACTCCCTTTCTCTGCTTTGCCCGCTCGGAGAATTTGTCCCGAACATGAGAAAACAAGCTAGGAACAGGAAGTACGAACATGCAGGTGCAATTTTAGTTTTTCCTAGGGAAATAGCTTTGAGATTTGCGTTTTTCCTCGAGAGATATCATGTCTTGCAAACGAGCGAAGCATGGGAGTTGCTCAGTGTTCGGATGTACAAATGAACACAAAAGTATTTTTTAGTTCCTTCATCCGAGCCTCTGGAGAAATAATGGGTTAATTTTTTTTTCTCTGGAAATGCGCGAGCTCAACTCCCAAAGTTTTGGATGGTCCAACAGGGCTTGACATTAACTTTTTGAGGCACTTGTCCTTCGGACAAGTAAATTTATGTTTCACTTGTCCATGCACAAAAGTCACTTGTCCGGGTGAAGATTTATAATTTTATCTCAGGGCTGCAAGATTTGGGGAAAATGTCATATTGCGATTATTGAGGTCAATATTGCGGTTTGTGATATGCGATTCGATATAATAAACAAATGGTTTCATGAGTCAACTTGTTTGGTTCTTTTTTTTTTATTTATATTTTTTAATTTCGTTATTTCTCCAAAAGCAAGAAAACAACAACAAAAAACAACAAAACATCAACAAAACAGACAAAAATATAAATAAATAAATAAATTACTCAGTATAGAGAAACACAGACATTATAAGTGTAGTATACAGATTGTCACACAAAGGTTATTCTAGTTACAATAAAGTATTGAATCACTTGAACCCAAGGGATACATTTTTTTTACATTTTACATCGTTAAAACGACATATCTCATTATAACGACA
>JAQIUQ010002472.1:2500-147734 GCA_030378365.1 Hybognathus amarus | reverse complement strand
AATCTACTAGAGTTCAGATTACGTATTGCTATTCCCTTTAATGAATCGATTCCAACCTTTGGAATCGACTCATTCCTAACGCCTCGGAATCGATTCTTTTTGGAATGGATTCCCAGCCCTAACAATAGGACTTAATAGAGGAGGGCCAGGCTTTCCGCAGACGGGCTTCGGTCGGGCTGTCGTCTGCCAGTGGCAGCTATTTCCTGCTACCAATTTTCGCTGAACCCCTACTGCGATTTCTTCGTACTATGGTAGTTAAGCAGCAAGTTAGTCTTTACTAATATTTACGGATTAATCCAGTTCTACAGTATCCTACTATTTCTAACCCTAACTAGCCAATTGTTTCCTGTAAATTTGACAATGTCCAGAAACAATTGGATCAGAGCCCTGTCAATGCTTTGGCAATGTAAAGCCTTTTCCATGCCAATCAAGCTACTTGAATCTGAATCGTCAATCACTGGTCAATGTGCTAAGTTTTTCAAACAGAGAGAGACCACAGACCAAGATCTTGCACTGTGTTAATATACTAGCTACATTTAATAGCTCGATTAGTCACACGGAAATAATCAGAGTAAGTAACAAAGTGCTTTCGGTCTAGATTTGACTGTAATAATGCAAAAAAAGATACTTCAAATGAACTTAAATTAGGAAAAACAACCTTAACTTTGACAAAAAGTACTCAATCGTAATGTCTAAATATAGGCCTATATTCAAATGCAAAACCTAATACGAGTTAGATGAGATTGTGTCTGAAAGCAATGTACACAGGCCAAGTAATTCATACATTTAGCCTATATACTAAGGCTATACATCCATCTAGTGGTTACACCTTAGTATTACAACTGATAAATGGTTCATAATTTAGAGGTATACATTAAAATCCCGTTATATAGCCAGTACTCCAACCAAGAAAACAGAAATGAGGCTACATAAAACCCTACTTGAGGAATGATTTAATTTCATTTTTAATGTTATTTTGCTTATTTTTGCATTATATTACCACCTATTATTGTCTACAGTATCACTGCACTCAAACGCAATGGAGAGGTTTACGATGATCAAAGCAGTTCATTTTGCTAATTGTCTATGGGCTGGAAATATTCCTTCGAACTACAATTTAGATGATAGCGTCGTAAAGTGCATGAAAAATGTGAACATTGTTTAATACAATACGTTTTGCCCAACCTTTAATTGAATTTATTAACGTCCTATAGACGTCTTGCAGATGAGCGAACACTCTTTAAAATACGTTACTTCCAGATGTAAATAGGACATCAAACAGCCTTGTGCTATCTGGGGGCCAACCCTTAAACATAGCCTACACGGGTATTTCACATAACCTGCTTTCTGGAATAACCTTTATAGGATTTATCCTACAATGTATCGCTTAAAGAGCGATTTATCTTATTCCCTATTATGGAATAGGATGAGATATGGCTCTTTAGCAGATTCTGACCCAAAATGAATATCTACAAAAAGCTTGAATTGCTCATACCCAGTGTTGAGTGCCACAGTCAGTGAGCTCAGCTGCTATGATGTACTCGTTATTGGAGAACGCGATCACTTTACACGAAGGAGTGAACTGACTGTCAGCACCAAGCCGCAGCTCTGAAGCATCCACAGGTAAATCAACGTCAAAGAGGTCAACCTTAACCGCGATCTCCATGTAATTCTCGTGGCAAATCACAGCTACTGTTTTGACACGTGTGATCGTGTCTGCTGGGCGAATCTTTAGCTTGATTCGAGAGGTGCTTGGTTGGTAAAGTTTCCCTCGTTTGCGACCGACCAGATGTATAGAGTATTGGAGGGTTAGAGCTCAGTTGAGAGGCCTTTACATCAAACTCTGCTGTCAAAGTCAGGATCAAGAGAATGCAAGATTAAACTTTCCGTCATCGTCCTTAATTAATTTAGAGAGCCAAATCTGCAAGCCGACCCCGCATCACCTCAGCAAGCAACCGGACCACTTCCGCTTCTTTAAATGGGCAATTAACAAATTTTTGTATGAGTTTCCATAATCATGGGTTAATTAGGCGTTGCACTGCTGAAAGTCGGGCAATCATTAAAGTGACGCGAAAACAACCCCTCCCACTTCTGCAAAAAAAAAAAAAAAAAAAAAAAAAAAGTCTAGAGAAAATTCACTTTGAAAAATATATGTATTTACATCCTCCTCTTCCACATTTTTTTATCCCCTAACCTCCACCCCTCCTAAATTATGTAGTTGGTGTGTATATTTTGTTGATTTGTTACCTCTGTTGTTCTGTTTACATTTGTGATTTTGACCAGTAGCCTAATAATTTAGAAACTATAGCCAACTATAACGATATGTTTTAGAAACATCTTTTCACATACTTTGCTTTAATTTTGCATGAACAAATATTTCAACAAGTGAATAATATACATAATTGTAATTAATAATTGTAATTAATATAAATAAATAATATAAAATCAGATACTATTACACTTGGGGGAAATGGCTGTTGATTGGAGGCACAAGTAGACGTTGATAGCGTTAATCATAGGTATGTATATGCAGAAACCTCATTCCACACATGTTTGCCTGCCAACTAACAACAGTCACAGTAAGAATCTATGAGAATTCCCGAAGAAATGGTATAACCTTACACAGGTGGAAATGTGTTTTATTTGTTTTTATTTGTATTAAATCAATATGACATGTTTTTACTTAATGTTTTTTCTTTTCCTATGGTAACTTAGCCATGTCAGCTGACGCCTTTGTCTTGTTGTACTGTGTTAGCAACATCATCTGCTGACTTATATTTCATATCTAGATATGCTATACATACATGCGTCTAACTACGGTTACTTCAAATGTTCACGGACCCCTCCAATATGGCGACGGCTTATGTATTAGCATAGACGTATATTGGCCGCTAGTGAGGTATCTAGGTGTATTTATATCTATGTCAGTAAACTTCGACAGACTAGTTAGCGGATGAACGAACCAATCGATATCATGAAAGATGCATAAGAATATAACCTATAAACGTTGTTGTTTTTGCATTAACTATTATCTATTGTTGTTAATAAATCGTTTGTCAGCTTCTTTATGAAGTTTATTAAATGACATGATGCTAAAATGTGCTTTTTTTGTAAATACGTGTATATGGGATTACGTTTCGATCCTTTTCATCCGCACGCGCAGGACCTTCCAGCAAATTCAAAATGGCGGAATTTCAGAAAAATGGTTCGGAGCTAAACAGGATATACCAAGTATAAATTTAAAATTAAATACAGGGGGAAAATAAACAATTTGCTCCACAAACACAAAGTGAGCAGTTATCAATATCCGATTTGCTTGTTTTAAATTAGTTTTAATCTTTTTTAACATTGCGGCATCATCTTTTAAAGGTAAGAACGACATGCAGCTCAGTTTTCCTTTTTGTGCAATTTTATTACAGGGAAATGACTATGATTAACCTCAGTTGTATATAAATAGTGTGCCTAATGAGTTTTAAGACACTTGGATATGTACGTAAACAACTTTTTGACAGCGTAGTATATCAGTATTTGAGCACTCAATCCCGCATTAAATTTGTTTTAAAAGGTGGTTGAAAACTCATTTAACGTTAACGTTACTCGTTTCAGATGAATAAACTTTTTCGATCGTCAGGGAATATTTTCTGTAGCACAATGAAATCTGACAGACGTTGAGAGTTGAACATTGGAAGAAGTGTTGATGCATTATGGAGAAGAAGTGTTTCCGATAGATGTAAAACAAATAACTAAACTAATCAATAACTATATATTAGACCCGTAGGTCTTCTCAGTAGGACACTTATTTTAATAGGATACAATGCTCTGGAAAAACACAACATTCTAGTTAAAAAAAAACGTTTTCAAATAGTTCTTATAGATTTTTTTGTATGTATCATTCCCAATCATTACATTTGATTAATATTTGTTATATATTTGCTTCGTATCTGCCACCAGTCACACTCCACTGTGAATATCTCTTTTGCCACCATCCATAAAAGATCAGTAGACTACAACTAAGGAATGACTTGCTAGCAATTTGATTCCAGTTTCTTCACATGAACTTTGTGAACAAATGTGCTAATCATCTTATAGCCTATAGCCTATTTTGTGTATTACATAAACCTGTGGCCAAGTAATACACAATAAAATAGGCTATATAACTCAATATATCAACAATATGTGAATTCACATTCACAAAATATCTATCTATCTATCTATCTATCTATCTATCTATCTATCTATCTATCTATCTATCTATCTATCTATCTATCTATCTATCTATCTATCTATCTATCTATCTATCTATCTATCTATCTATTTTTTTCTTTAGAAAATACCTTTTTTAATTAAATATTATTTAGAAGTATTTTGATTTTTTTTTTAATTGTGATTATAGATATAGAATAGATGATAAAAGATGCAGCTATATAACTCCATGGCAACTATACATTCATTCATTTTTAAACTTTTTTTTTTTACCTTTTTTTACCTTCAAGACTATTTGAAGTTTTTTTTAATTTCAACAAAACCTCAGCAGACAAAATTTAACAAAATGCCTCCTTATCTTCCCTTTACCTCTGTACAGAATAAAGCGTTATCAAAATGATTCCAGTCTGCATTGATCTGAGGAAATGACAACAAATTCTGTATTATGTTGGCATTTGGCATTGTCTTTTTGTAAAGAAAGATGCGCATATAGACTTAACACATGATATGCATGTGCACGCACTCACCCTCTTCACAGATTCACATTTTTGAAGTTTACTTAATGATGCTGTACATTTTGCTTGGAGAAAAAAAAAAAAGTGCACCTTGGAACCTATTTCAGAATTTGCGTTCTCAAGCCACCAAACGCTCGTTGTCCTGCAAATGAGCATCCATATTATTACCTCCGGTCCGCTAATGTGTTATTTCGCCATTACTTGTGGCCTATGTTAGTTATGCACATTTACACGTTACAATGTGTTTCCTGCATGAGGTATGATTTGTTGTACGTTGCCTATGACCTTCTTGCGCGCACAAAACTATTGCGCTGATAATAGTCCAGTCATTTTATGAAAAACGGTTGAACAAATTGCAACAGAAGACGACTGATTTTGTATCCTCAATATGTCCTGAGTAAGGAAAAAAAAGCCCAGAAGAATCCCATTAGGGGAACGTTTTGAAAAAGACCCAAATATATCCGATTCATATGCATATTCATTCTTTTTCTCATGTGAAAAGGTTAAAAAATTTAACCTTTAGATATCATCATGAAAATCAATGAGCTGATTACTTCCATCAAGACAAACAAAAAAATGTATTACAAGTTTTTTGAAATTGTTTGTAAACATGGACAAATGGTGCAAACTATTTACTATTTATTAGCTAATTTGCATAATTACCCAAACAGATCTAAACATTGGGTATAGCAGGTGAGAATGTTTTTTTGCATCTTGTTGACATATAACTAACATATATAAGACTTAATATTAAGGTCTGAATGGAACCCATTTAGGCTTCCCATGGACATTAATACAGGAAGAAGTACTTTAGAAACCAGAGATGGGGTTTGGGCAATGAGTGCATTGTGTACGTCATAAGATTTTTTGATCCAGACACTTTTTATTTTCACCTTCCTTTTGTCTTCTCCATTCTCCTTACCCAGGTCTTCTGTTCTTCCCTCAGACTCATCCCCAGAAACAGTGCCACTGACCCAGCCCAAACCCCATCTCTGCCATAATAATTAATAAAGGCTGGTTTCTAAAGTACTTCATGCATTAATTTTCATGGGTAGCCTAAATGGGTTCCATTCAGACCTTAATATTAAATAATTTACTGTTATATGTCAACAAAATTCTACAAGACATTTTCACCTGCTATATACTCAATGTATAGATCTGTTTGGGTATTTATGCAAATTAGCACATATGTAAATAGATTATGCACCATTTGTCCATGTTAACAAACAATTGCAAAAAAACTTGTAATACATTTTTTGTCTTCATATAAGTAATCAACTCAGTGATTTTCATGATAATATCTAAAGGTAAATTTTTACCCTTTTCACATGAGAAAAATAATGAATATGCATATGAATGGGTTGAATGGGTCAACAAAATCAGTTGAGATTGCTTCTGTTGCAATTTATTCAAGGTTAACCCCCATTTTGGCTTAAAAAGTCTGGACTATAACCCCAGTGTTTGTTGTTGTTTGTTGTGTGGGAACCCTGAGAAATAAAACGTTGTTGTGCAAGTGGCCCCTAAGTTAATTACTAATGATCTTTGCAATGGAAGTGAATCATCAGTACAATACTTACTGTTAACAGCGCTATAAAAATTAAGTTGACTTGGCAGACCATTCTTAAAGTTATCTAATTCTGTTGACAGTGGAAATGGATTGAAAGAGATTTATTTACTGTTTTTGATGACTGTTTATGACTGTTTATTTACTTTTGGTGATGACATTGAAATTTGAATATCTAATTTATGTAGTTTGTTTTCTGCCAGACATGGGAGAGGAGCGCAGACAGAAGCTGTGTTCGAGTGATCCTCCCCTACTGAATCTATGAAGGCGATGGCGGAGTCAGTGGGTGTGGGCTCACTGCAGGAAGACAGCTGTCTGGCCCTCAGCGAAAAGGTTAGCTACAGGATTAAAGAGATTGCACAGGTATTTACAATTGCAACTTACAATTTTGTTTATACTTACAGTTTGACTTATTCTAGGGATGTCATATGATTAATCGACAATTGATTTAATTGTCAGATAATACATTTAATGGATAAAACTTATCGATCATCGATTAACCCTTTCACAAGTAAGTTTAAATATTCTAACTGACCCCCAGCGTGAGTTTTTCAAGGCGACCGTTATTTAGAACTTGCCACTTTAATGTTTCCATGGTGACGCGTCATTGCTTGTCACGTGACACAGCACAACCACAACAGAGCGCGGAAGGAATGATGATCTGCTTTTATGTCATTTTTCCTTTTTTATTAAAAATATTCATAAATGTATTAGCTATAACATGAAACACTGATATTCCGATTGTCAAATATGGGCAAGTGGATGGGTTTTGTTGTTTAAACATCTTTATAACGATCGCGTTAGTTGAGCTGTATGCACAATGGGCGGCGCCATTTTAGTTTCTTTTTCAGTTCAGAGAATCGGATCTGTTGGATTTACAACGTCAATTCCTCCACTTCTCACGAAATACATGATAGTAAGTGGCTGGTGAACTGGGAGAAGAATAGGGTCAAATGTTAAGCTACTTACACAATGTGTATCTGATATGAATAAAATGTGTCGTCTTATTATAATTGAAAGGATTATTATTGCCACTTCCATAGACATCAGTGTGTATTTTACAAACTCAAAATCATTGTTTTGCTAGTACTTATGTGTATTTAAATGTCTGAAACCTAAAATAAACATTATGTGGTTTAAAACAGTCAATAGTTGTGATATATGACAGCACTGAGTGCGTCTTGTCTCTGGCTCGAGCGCCAGCCAACGCACGAGAGCAAGTTTGAATTTAGCAGTTGCTCACGTGATGCACTCAGCGTTCTAATCACACCGGTGTGTGCGCTCGTACGCTCCAGGGACCAGCCAAGACTGATCACACCGGTGTGATCGTATGTGTGAAAGGGTTAAGCAGGATCATGCACGTGCGGGTGCTTAACCGTGAAACATGAAGCGGACACACCGGTGTGGTGAAGTGTTGAGTCCCACTGAAAATGACACACCGGAATGAAACACAACGGAGTAGTTTGGGACTATTTTACACCTTCATCATGACTATAAGTTTGCGTGTGCATTCGCAGCCTTTTGTTTTGTGCAAATGTAAGTTGTAATAGTTTATTTTGTGTACTCCTATCTATAACTGATTGGTCTACAATTGGATGATTTGGTTTAAAATTGACAGTGAATCTGTTAGCGTGCTTAGCTCAAACAGCAATGCACGACTAATAATTAATAACTAATATATAATAACTATTGGGACTGTCATATTACACAATATTATAAGAGAACAATATTGTAATAAAACATTGTGAATTATTTGGGTTTAGATGCCATGTCGCATTGTTTCCAGGAAGAGCGACATCCACCACAGTTATTCTGAAAGGCACGTGACTTAGTTTAAGTTCACTTGTGCATTCACGTCATTTTGTGCAGTTATAATTTTGCAGAATTACTCAAGCAGAATGCACGACTAATAATAATGATGGTTAATTTGGGACTGTCATATTATATAACATGAGAACACTATTTTATTAAATGGTTGAATTCATTGGATTTAGTTGCCGTTTTCAGTGCGTTGTTCCAGCACATCCACAACAGTCACACATTCTGACAAGCACGCATCTGAGGCAGCGTTGGTGACACATTGTATATGTCGTTATATTTATAGTTTAAATAATTATTTTAATTTTATCAATCACATCAGAATTTACAATTAAGAACCATTCTTATTAATTTGGTGAGGTAACATAGCTCTTCTGAGACAGCATTTGCTGACCCCGTAAATGCTGTTTTCCATCAGTGCTAACGATTAATTGATCGTTAATTTGAACGTGACATCCCTAGCTTATACATAAATAAACATGTAGAAAGTGTGATTTTCATTAAGGTTTTAAGAACAAACATTGTGCACAGTACACAGTACATGAAAATGTAAAATGTTTACATATGACATGTTGGCCTATGTTTTCCCTCTTTTTGGTCCAATAAAATTATCAGGGTATTATAATATAACATTTTTGTGATGTAGATTTCAGAGAATAAAGAAAACAACAACTTGGAATTGCAGATGCACCAATAATACCATTTTTCTTAACTGATCCAATTCTTAATCATCTTCTCAGGCTCTTGTGTTGTCAGTGCCGCCCATCAAATTAAAAGTCCCGCTTCCAACACATCGGCCAATCAGATAAACTAATTGGCAGAGGCTGATATTTTAAAATTGCCAAATATTGGCCAATATATGGTAGACCACTAGTGGGGGTGGTTAATTATGCTCTATCCGATTCGATTACGATTATTGAAGTCTGACTTGATTACAGTCGATTTCCGATTATTAACGATTCTCGATTAGCGATTATTGATTTTCCATTTCACAACAGTAAATGAAAATACACTTGACCAACATATGATTATATTAGCAGCAACATTTTGGTATTAGTTGCACTTTTTATTTGTTTGATATTCAATGAAAATGTAATGATGGTTAGTGAGGACATGCAAACATGCTTGTTGTCTACTACTTGGGCAACCCATTATCCATATTTTTTTCAGCAATTGTGTTGCATTATAATGCAAAGGCACCTGGTTGTATTAATTGACAGCATTAAAATGCATTTTGTGCTTTCCTTCAATTGAATATTTTTGAAGCAAGTTTGGGGACTTGAAGGGCACCCAATTCAGAGAGTCACCCAGAAATTCAAAAGAACAGCATTTATCTGAAATAGAAAGCTTTTATAACATTAAACAATGCCGTTCAAAAGTTTTGAGTCTCTATTTTATTTTTATTTTTGGGTAAGAGAAAAAATAAATCAATACTTTTATTCATCAAGGATAAATTAAATTGATCAAAAGTTACAGTGAAGACATTTATAATGTTACAAATCGATTATCTGAATCTTGTGTGTGTGTGTTGACTATAAAATACTTTGCTTTAAAAGTACAAAGTAATGACCCATAAAAATTAACATACAATATATTTTATTAACATTTCCAAGAACGAACAGGAAAATAAATGTGTGCCTGAACTAGCAGCATACTTGTAGTAAATTAATAATATAATGACCGGTACAGCAGTGTTTTTCCTCCTCTGGCTGGAAACGTGTCATATGGCTTCTCATTAGGGCCCAAGCCCTGAAAGGGCGCAGAGCCCTATTGTTTTCCTTCCGATTATTTTTATTTATTAGGGCCCAAGCCCTGAAAGGGTGAAGGCCCTTTTGTTTTCCTTAGGATTATTAGGGCCCAAGCCCTGAAAGGGCGAAGGCCCTATTGTTTTCCTTAGGATTCTTGATTAGGGCCCAAGCCCTGAAGGGGCGAAGGCCCTATTGTTTTCCTTAGGATTATTATAGGGCCCAAGCCCTGAAAGGGCGCAGAGCCCTATTGTTTTCCTTCCGATTATTTTTATTTTATTTTATTAGGGCCCAAGCCCTGAAAGGGCGCAGAGCCCTATTGTTTTCCTTCTGATTATTAGGGCCCAAGCCCTGAAGGGGCGAAGGCCTATTGTCATGGCCCAAGCCCTGAAAGGGCGCAGAGCCCTATTGTTTTCCTTCCGATTATTTTCAGGGCCCAAGCCCTGAAAGGGCGCAGAGCCCTATTGTTTTCCTTCCGATTATTAGGGCCCAAGCCCTGAAAGGCGCAGAGCCCTATTGTTTTCCTTCCGATTATTTTTTTTATTTTTATTTTTTTTTTTTTTTCTAGCGACTATTCGGGCACTTTTGGGGCCCTTAACATGCTCGAAAACTCTTGAAACTTTGCACACGGGTCAGAACCCGCGGCCATCAGAGCCGGGCTGAAGCTGGTACCCGGGCGTGGCAGGGCGGCTCGTCAGCGCCCCCTGGAATGGGGTCCGAACACCTGGTCCATAACTCAAACACACTTGCATGTAATAATATGAAACTCGGTACACATGTCGATAGCAGAATTTCATCTATACCTCGCGTTCTTACTTTTACCCCAGCCCAACAGGAAGTCGGCTATTGAGGTTTTTTTGTAAAACACACGCAATGAACTTTTAAATACTCCTCCTAGAGCTCTGATCCAAATTCGACGAAACTCGGTCAGCGTGAAGTCAAGACATTGAGGATGAAAGTTTGCGTGGGGATTTTTGATATCTCGAACGGTTTGGCCGTGGCGAGGAAACGAAATTATGGCGAGAAACGTGAAACAGGAAGTGTGTCATAACTTCAGCATACATTAACTGATCTGGATGAAACTTCAGCAGTGCGTTCGCTGTAAGAGGACGATCACATGGATGTGACTATTGTGAGTCAAAGTTATAGCGCCACCAACTGGCAGCAGGAAGTGTGTCACTTTCAAAATGCTTTGAAATCACCCTCTTATTTTTACCCGATTTGCTTCAAACTTCATCTGTATAATGTAAATACACGGCAGATGAAGACCAATGAATGGATTCTTGATATCTTTGAAACTGTTGCCGTGGCGACGCATCAAACTTTACCATTCTTTTAGGATGCATTCTTTTAGGGATTCGAACATTTGTCCATAAATCAAACACACGTGCATGGATTAATATGAAACTCGGTACACTCATAGATCACATCAGGCCAAACAACTTTCGTGCTCTAAGTTTTACGACAGTTCAAACGGAAGTCGGGAATTATGTTTTTTTTTTTAAAATAAATGTCCTAGAAAAACATCAAATTACAACCCATGCTGTTACCAATCACCACCAAACTCGGTGTGCATGAAGTCAAGACATTGAGGATGCTAAATTCCGGACGGATTTGTGATATCTCGAACGGTTTGGCCGTGGCGGATTTTTTTGACTAAAAAAGGACACATAAAGTGTGTTATAACTTGGTTAGTTTTACTGACAGTTACAAAACTTGCCGTGTGTATTGTTCTATTTAAGCCAAACAACTTTCTAATTAACAATAATAAGCTCAAACCCACAGAAAGTCAGATATTGTAGTTTGAATATGATCATGCTCTTTCTGAGCCTAGGCCTGTCTTTGCCTGTCACACAGTCTGTGTGTGTGTGTGTGATTTTGAGTCTCTTGACACACAGTCTGTGTGTGTGTGTGTGTGTAGGGGGAGGGGGCTTAACCATTTCATTGTGTGTCTGGCCTGCTAAAGTAAATACATTTCTTAAGCCTGGTATTTTTTAAATAAGTTTTTATTTTTATTTTTTTATAAGTAAAGACATATAACCCATTTAATTGTAGTGCATTGACAATAGTTTTATATAATTAGTGTATTAATTAAATTAACTTGGTCCATAAACTTGGTCTGAAAATTTGGTCCATAAATCATACACGCTTGCATGTAATAATATGAAACTCGTTACACATATAGATCTCATCGGGCAAAACAACTTTAAGCCAGCCCAACAGGAAGTCGGTTATCTTGGTCTGTATGTGGATGTTTTGCAAAACCAGCTTTTACATTTTTATTCCCTCCCTCTTAAGTGTTGTATTCCCACCAAACTTCTTCAAAATTATGAAAATATATTATAGATGCTAATTTTTTAACGGATATCGAATATCTCAAACAATTTTGCTATGGCGAGGGATTATGTCAAAAAAAGAATCAGGAAATGTCTCATATCTTCTAAAAATTTTATTATACACCATTTATTTTTCTATAAGACTATTCCAATATTAGAACTATACCCATTTTATTCCTTTTTTCAATTTAAGAATTATGTTTAAGTTTAAAAACAGCCAGAATGATTTCGTCAAAAAAAAAAAAAAAAATCATTCATAGTGCTATACTGCCTTCTTGTGTTCAAAATCAGGTAGGCCTATTAGGCACACATTATGTAATATAGCAGGATTGGGGCCTTAAAAATCGCTAACTTAAAAAGTGAAAGTAACGGACGTCCACACAAGAACAGGCTTGGTAGGGTTAAGGGCCCAAGCTGGTGGCACCGCAACCCCGGTGCCTTTAGTTACCTAAAGGCACCGGGATGGCCGGTACCGCCGGCTTTGGCCCTTCATCGCTGCTCGCAGCTATATTCATATATATATATATATATATATATATATATATATAAAGCCGGTGGCACCGCCACCTTGGTGCCTTTAGGGTTATTCTGTACGACCTGCAAAAACGTAACCCCCGCTTTGACTGTCGAAAAGAAGTGTATTGTAGAGCTTGCATCAAAGCGGACTCGAATGCGCTGTGCGCTGTAACTCCATGTGGCTTTAAGCGCATCATTCTCCACTCGGGATGTGCATAAGCGCTTTGTGCCACACTGTACTGAGCCTTTCATATCATAATGAAATGACGCAATGACAGATTATTAATTGCCTTTCTTGTTCTGTTCTATCTATTATATGTTGATAAAATATAATAAAATATAGGCCTAATATAACCTAAACAATACCTTTGTTAGATTCTTTATTTAGGCTCATAATATAATACAAAAGAGGCGTAATATAATATAAAAAAACGAATTGAAGTATTTGAAGGTATATAATATATCAGTTTAAATGCTTCAATTTGTGCATATATTATATTATTATAATATGAAAACAAACTATTATAATATGAAAACAAATTATAATATGAAAACAAGCATTTAAATAGATCTAATAGCTAAATATTTTCAAAAAAAGTGAATATGCAAACTCTTTAATAGTAATCATACCTAAACCCCGCCCCACACACACAAAAACATCGATTTAAACTAATGATGTATTTTGACTTCACGCGGGTGGGTGCGTAATTGTTACTGTTCTGTGTCCATCAACCGTTATTTCCACCACTTTAATCAGTTTTCACTCTATAGCGGTTTGACCAGAGCACTGAAATTATTTTCTCAGTTAAACTACAATCAAATGGATTTCCACACATTTCGCGTCGGTCCTCTGCGTGGCATTTTCTTATTTTCTGCGCGGCAGCGGCTTCAGAAGTGCACACGAGCTCACAGGGACTGTAACACACACACACTTCGACGCGCGCGCCTCTCTCTCTCTCTCTCTCAAGCTGGAGTGTGTGTATGTGCGCACGAGAGAGAGAGGCGCGCACATCGAAAGTGTGTGTTGAAGTTCCCTTCGAGCGCGTGCACTTCTGAAGTATGGAATTATTTTTGGGCCAATAAAAATGAACTGTAACTTTTCAAGAAACTAATGAAAATATTAATTGAAACTGAATAAAATATCTTTGAAACTGAAAAAGAATGAACCGCAAGCAATTTTTTTGACTTTGTTTTTAATACGCTACATGTTTTGCTAACTATTCCTCATATTTCTTTTATTGATCTAAACTTACAAATGCACTTCCAGAGTTTTCATTTACGCTTCTGAAGTTTTCATTTACGCTTCTGAAGTTTTCATTTACGCTTCTGAAGTTTTCGTTTCACTGCCTGAGTTTGCGATCGCTGTTTGACACAAATCTCTCGTGGGGGCGGGGCTATGTGCGTATACTATTCTATGTTATTGTTAAGCCCCACAAAAGGCACACAAACAGCCCGTCGTGTTCGGTTAGTCAATGATGAAACTATCTTCAAGATGATTCAATGTTAATACTATTATACTTGATCTGTAGATAAAGGTCTATGGTTTTGAATAAAGAAACTCTCTCTTTCTGGACTTTATTGCTGTAACTTAATCGTGTTACTTTCTACCGGGTGATCACAACACTAGAGTAGAGTCAGAGCTCTATAATTGTTCTTCACACGCACACAGTAACTGGAATTTAAAACTGTTAAAAGAAAAGGCTCAATAAACTATTGCATAGATAGACAATGTATAATCCACTGTCCATCAATATGTATATCCTTTGTGCTTTAAACCTTTCAATGAGGACTGGACACGCTGCGCGCTGTAACTCCACGTGGCTTCAAGCGCATCATTCTCCGCTCAGGATGCGCATAAGCACTTTGTGCCGCACTGTACTGAGCCTTTCATATCATAATGCAGTGACGCAATGACAGATTATTAATTACCTTTCTTGTTCTTTCCTATCTATCATATGTTGCTACCTCATTAAACATAGGCACTATACATTTAAAACATGTCTCAATTTTATAATAGCCATGACTATATCTAAAATGATTTATCTTTTTGATTTTTGGTATCTTGTTTTTCATTAATGTATTTTAGAACAATATAAAGAGCAATGTGTATTATCCACTAATCTAGTTTATAATAGCATTTTTTTTGTCATAGATTATGATCATATACTTTTTGGAATTGTTGTTTATCTTTATAATGAAGTTGTCTGTATTAAGTAGATTGTGTTTAAAACACAAGAGTGATTATTAGTTTAACACACAGAGTTATGGAAATTCTACTTGATCTCCCAAGTGTGTGTGATCTCCCATGTGTGTGTGGCTGGCTATATAGCCAGCACACACACACACACATAAACAGAGACACCAGCCCCCACCCTCCCCACACAGACACACACACACATGCTGGGAGATCTCTCTCTGTCTCTCTCTGAGACAAAATCCACTTATAAACTACAATATCTGACTTTCTGTTGGTTTGAGCTTATTATTGTTAATTAGAAAGTTGTTTGGCTTGAATAGAACAATATACACGGCAAGTTTTGTAACTGTCAGTAAAACTAACCAAGTTATAACACACTTTATGTGTCCTTTTTTACTCATAAAATTCATTTCCTCGCCACGGCCAAACCGTTCGAGATATCAGAAATCCGTCCGGAATTTAGCATCCTCAATGTCTTGACTTCATGCACACCGAGTTTGGTGGTGATTGGTAACAGCATGGGTTGTAATTTGATGTTTTTATTTAAAAAAAAAAAACATAATTCCCGACTTCCGTTTGAACTGTCGTAAAACTTAGAGCACGAAAGTTGTTTGGCCTGATGTGATCTATGAGTGTACCGAGTTTCATATTAATCCATGCACGTGTGTTTGATTTATGGACAAATGTTCGAATCCCTAAAAGAATGCATCCTAAAAGAATGGTAAAGTTTAATGCGTTGCCACGGCAACAGTTTCAAAGATATCAAGAATCCATTCATAGGTCTTCATCTGCCGTGTATTTACATTATACAGATGAAGTTTGAAGCAAATCGGGTAAAAATAAGAGGGTGATTTCAAAGCATTTTGAAAGTGACACACTTCCTGCTGCCAGTTGGTGGCGCTATAACTTTGACTCACAATAGTCACATCCATGTGATCGTCCTCTTACAGCGAACGCACTGCTGAAGTTTCATCAAGATCAGTTAATGTATGCTGAAGTTATGACACACTTCCTGTTTCACGTTTCTCGCCATAGTTTCGTTTCCTCGCCACGGCCAAACCGTTCGAGATATCAAAAATCCCCACGCAAACTTTGATTCTCAATGTCTTGACTTCACGCTGACCGAGTTTCGTCGAATTTGGATCAGAGCTCTAGGAGGAGTATTTAAAAGTTCATTGCGTGTGTTTTACAAACAAACCTCAATAGCCGACTTCCTGTTGGGCTGGGGTAAAAAGTAAGAACGTGAGGTATAGATGAAATGATGCTATCAAGTTTCATCGAGTTTGGATCAAGAGCTCTCAGGAGGAGTATTTAAAATTCCATTGCAAGTGTTTTACAAACAACCCTAAATAGCCGAACTTCCTGTTGTGCTGGGGTAAAAAGTAAAAGTGCGAAGTATATATGAAACAATGAGATCAACATGTGTACCGAGTTTCATATTATTACATACAAGCGTGTTTGATTTATGGACCAAGTGTTCGGACCCCATTCCAGGGGGCGCTGTCGAGCCCCCCTGCCACGCCCGGGTACCAGCTTCAGCCCGGCTCTGATGGCCGCGGGTTCTGACATATGTGCAAAATTTCAAGAGTTTTCGAGACATATTAAGGGCCCCAAAAAGTGCCCAAATAGTCGTAAGAAAAATAATAGAAATATATATATATATATATATATATATAAATATAGCTGCGAGCAGTCGATTGCGGGCCCAAGCCGGTGGCACCGGCAACGGTACCGTCGGCTTTGGCCCTCTCAGTCGCTGCTCGCAGCTATTTTATATATATATATATATATATATATATATATATATATATATATATGTGTGTGTGTAAGCCGGTGGCACCGCCACCTTGGTGCCTTTAGGGTTATTCTGCACGACGTGCAAAAACGTAACCCCTGCTTTGGAATACATACTAGTATGTATTCCACAATTGGAATACATACTAACATACTAGTCAGAACTGAATAGTTGATATCTGAATGACAGATCACCATAGAAGTCAATGGAAAAAAATGTGACTAGTAGTAACAAAAGAATAGTTACTAGTCACCATTGAAATAAGTACTAGTGTCTAATGAATAAGTACTAGTATCTATTTAATAGGTACTAGTATCTAATGAATAAGTACTAGTAACTAATTAATAAGCATTGGTATGTAATGAATAAGGACTAGCATCTAATGAATAAGTACTAGTATCTAATAAATAAGGACTAGTGTCTAATGAATAAGTACTAGTATCTTTAAAAAGGTACTAGTACCTAAAGAATAAACACTAGTATCTAAAGAAAAGGCACTAGTATCTAAAGAATAAGCACTAGTAGCTAATGAATAAGTACTAGTACTTAATGGAATAGATACTAGTATCTAAAAAATAAGTACTAGTAGCATGAAAATAGAGACTAGTAGGTTAAAATGATTAAATGTTAAAACGGTTTGCCATACTCTATCTGTCGTTTCGACTAGTCACAATTACGTTACAGATATCTTAAATGATAATACAAACTATCCAAAATGTAATTACGACTAGAAAGACGTTGTTGATATCTACAATGTTAATTACGAATAGTCAAACTTAGCTTTTAAATGTTAAAAGGGCTTGCCATACAGAAGTGTAGGCTCAGAGAGACACTCAACATTTTCAAACCAAAATATCTGACTTTCTGTGGGTCCTAGCTCATGAGTGTAAATTAGAAAGTTGTCCGGCTTGAGGAGAATATATGAATATATGAAACGATGAGATCAACATGTGTACTGAGTTTCATATTATTACATGCAAGCGTGTTTGATTTATGGACCAAGTTTTGGACCCCGTTCCAGGGGGCGCTGTCTAGCCCCCTTGCCACACCCGGGTACCATCTTCAGCCCGGCTCTGATGGCTGTGGGATCTGACCTGTGTGCAAAGTTTCAAGAGTTTTCAAACCCATTAAGGGCCCCAAAAGCCGCTAAGAGACTCAAAATCATCAAAAAAAAAGGAATGTTAAAGTTTGATGCGTTGCTATGGCAACATTATCTTAGATATTGAATAATGCTTTCACAGCTCTTCATCTGGCGTGTGTTTACATTTGAAGCAAATCGGGTAAAAGTAAGAGTGCGATTTCAAAGCATTTTGAAAGTGAAACACTTTCTGCTGCCAGTTGGTGGCGCTATATATTTGACTCACATCTATGTGATCGACCTCTTACAACGAACACACTGCTGAAGTTTCATCAAGATCAGTTAATGTATGCAGAAGTTTTAACACACTTCCTTTTTGATTTATTTACTTACTTTTTTGATTTATGGACCAAGTTAATTTAATTAATACACTAATTATATAAAACTATTGTCAATGCACTACAATTAAACAGGTTATATGCCTTTACTTATAAAAAAAATAAAAATAAAAACTTATTTAAAAAATACCAGGCTTAAGAAATGTATTTACTTTAGCAGGCCAGACACACAGTGAAATGATTAAGCCCCCTCCCCCTAAACACACACACACACACACACACACACACACACACACACACACACACACACACACACAACACACACACACACACACACACACACACACACACACACACACACACACACACACACACACACACACAGACTGTGTGACAGGCCTAAGCTCAGAAAGAGCATGATCATATTCAAACTACAATATCTGACTTTCTGTGGGTTTGAGCTTATTATTGTTAATTAGAAAGTTGTTTGGCTTGAATAGAACAATATACACGGCAAGTTTTGTAACTGTCAGTAAAACTAACCAAGTTATAACACACTTTATGTGTCCTTTTTTAGTCAAAAAAATCCGCCACGGCCAAACCGTTCGAGATATCACAAATCCGTCCGGAATATAGCATCCTCAATGTCTTGACTTCATGCACACCGAGTTTGGTGGTGATTGGTAACAGCATGGGTTGTAATTTGATGTTTTTCTAGGACATTTATTTAAAAAAAAAAACATAATTCCCGACTTCCGTTTGAACTGTCGTAAAACTTAGAGCACGAAGTTGTTTGGCCTGATGTGATCTATGAGTGTACCAAGTTTCATATTAATCCATGCACGTGTGTTTGATTTATGGACAAATGTTCGAATCCCTAAAAGAATGCATCCTAAAAGAATGGTAAAGTTTGATGCGTCGCCACGGCAACAGTTTCAAAGATATCAAGAATCCATTCATAGGTCTTCATCTGCCGTGTATTTACATTATACAGATGAAGTTTGAAGCAAATCGGGTAAAAATAAGAGGGTGATTTCAAAGCATTTTGAAAGTGACACACTTCCTGCTGCCAGTTGGTGGCGCTATAACTTTGACTCACAATAGTCACATCCATGTGATCGTCCTCTTACAGCGAACGCACTGCTGAAGTTTCATCCAGATCAGTTAATGTATGCTGAAGTTATGACACACTTCCTGTTTCACGTTTCTCGCCATAATTTCGTTTCTCTCGCGACGGCCAAACCGTTCGAGATATCAAAAATCCCCACACAAACTTTCATCCTCAATGTCTTGACTTCACGCTGACCGAGTTTCGTCGAATTTGGATCAGAGCTCTAGGAGGAGTATTTAAAAGTTCATTGCGTGTGTTTTACAAAAAAACCTCAATAGCCGACTTCCTGTTGGGCTGGGGTAAAAAGTAAGAACGCGAGGTATAGATGAAATTCTGCTATCGACATGTGTACCGAGTTTCATATTATTACATGCAAGTGTGTTTGAGTTATGGACCAGGTGTTCGGACCCCATTCCAGGGGGCGCTGACGAGCCGCCCTGCCACGCCCGGGTACCAGCTTCAGCCCGGCTCTGATGGCCGCGGGTTCTGACCCGTGTGCAAAGTTTCAAGAGTTTTCGAGCATGTTAAGGGCCCCAAAAGTGCCCGAATAGTCGCTAGAAAAAAAAAAAAAAAATAAAAAAAAAAAAATAATCGGAAGGAAAACAATAGGGCTCTGCGCCCTTTCAGGGCTTGGGCCCTAATAATAATAATCGGAAGGAAAACAATAGGGCTCTGCGCCCTTTCAGGGCTTGGGCCCTGAAAAAAATAATCGGAAGGAAAACAATAGGGCTCTGCGCCCTTTCAGGGCTTGGGCCCTAAAAATAATCGGAAGGAAAACAATAGGGCTCTGCGCCCTTCAGGGCTTGGGCCCTGAAAAATAATCGGAAGGAAAACAGTAGGGCTCTGCGCCCTTTCAGGGCTTGGGCCCTGAATAATAATCGGAAGGAAAACAATAGGGCTCTGCGCCCTTTCAGGGCTTGGGCCCTAAAAATCAAGGAAAAGTCCAGTGGGGTCATTTTTACTCCAAACAGTGATTAAGGGTTAGTCGTGCCTCTGTGAAGTTCTGAAGGCGTTGCCCTTGGCAACCAATAGCGTGTCCTCCCAAAATGGTGGACAGCCTCAATTCGTCACGTGACGGCAAGCTACCGTGACGCATGTCCTCATTCTCAATCAGAATTCTATAAGTCATTTTCTGATCTACTAGCACCTTTCTTACTAAAAGTATTTGTTGAAAGTATTGAAAGGAGTACTCTTCCATTGAGTCTCACGCAAGTAGGGCTGTATTCAACCAAAGAAATCCTTAGTCGACCAAGGTCTTGTCCTGCGCGACGATTAGTCGACTAAAAAAAAAAAAAACGGATGTTTTGATTGAACATTTTTTAAACAATTGTCATAGAGCATTTATAAAACAACAACGAAAAAACATCGAAAATAAATAAAACTATAATAATAATACAATTCTTTGAAAATTAAGTGATTTGTTTAACTGCAAGTGAGGAGCTCTGTCCTTGGTCTATAGTGACGGTCACAATCGCGCACCTGATCACACCACACGCTACAAAATAATATAACTGCTATCTGCCACATAATGCAAAATCCTAACAAAAGCTCTCGTTTATACAGGCTGTATTCTTCTTTACTTACAAAGCTATGGGTTAACTTTTGTCCAGCCGATCTGTTAGGCGTCTTAAAACAACAGACAAAATAGCCTAAAAAAACTATCTGAAATCTAGGCTGTGTTGTAAGATAGCATATAAGTTTAATTTCGTTTTGTTACATTATTTAGGCTACTTTCAAATGAGTCAAGTGTACAGATAAAAACCTATTAAGAAAACAATCTATTGAGTCAGTATGATAAAGCCGTTAAAAGAGCTGCTCACGTCTTTTGCGCGCTCAAGTTTGATTTCAAATAGGCACGCGATGTGCGCGCTCATAATGGAGCAACGCGGTCGCCACCGTCGCCTACCTCCACAAACATGTAGCCAGACAAAAGATTTAGATTTCTTGGACATTCTGTCGACTAAAGTAGCGTGAACTGAATGAATACAGCAAAACCACCTACCAGTACATCCCTGACTGAGCGCGAGCAGCAGCGCAGCCAGTAGGTGCGGTTCCCGAGTGTGTTATGTGTGTGCGCTAAACTGTGGCGCAGTTACAAGAAATAGCCTAAAAGCATTTAAAGTTGGGGATAAAACATAGGCTAATTATATTTAGAATACAGTAATAAATAACTGCTTTATAAAGGAATACATATCAGGGAGTAAATCATTGAAAATGTATTTCTATTGGCAAAAAAAAAAAATGCGACTGGTCGAACCAATAGGAATTTCAGTCGACCAAGACGATATCGACTGATTAGTCGACTAAACGACTAAAGTTGACAGCCCTACACTGCAAGGCCTCATCACTCTAATTCCAAAGCCTAATAAGGATCCGCTTTTATTGACAATTGAAGACCAATATGTCTTTTAAACAATGACTATAAAATTATGGCTCTAGTGTTGGCCAGAAGAATAAAAGATGTATTTAATGGTATTATAGACGAAACTCAGTCTGGTTTTATGAAGAATAGGCATATCTCTAATAATCTCAGACTTGTGTTTGACATTTTGGATTACTCCAATCTGATACAGGATGACTCATTTATCCTCCTCTTAGACTTCTACAAAGCCTTTGATTCTATCGAGCATGAATTCATATTTCTCTCTCTTAAAAAAATTGGCTTTGGTGATATGTTCTGTAATGCTGTCTGCCCTGTATTCAAATGCTAATAGCTCCGTTAGAATGAAAAATGATACAACGTCAAGATTTAATCTTAAACGTGGGATCGAAAGGATGCCCAATCAGCCCTTATTTGTTTTTACTTTGCATGCAAATTCTTGCCTCTCATATCTCTAATAGCATCATGAAGGGTATTAGCATAGCAGGTAAAGAAATACGCATCAGCCAACTAGCTGATGATACGAAATTTTTCTTAAGAATGGCAGTCAGGTGCCTATTGCTTTAAAAATTATTGAAGTATTTTCCACAGCTTCTGGCTTGACCTTAAATTTAAGCAAATGTCAATTATTACCTGTCAAAGATTGTAAGGATCAGAATATTTGTAAGATTCCCAGCCGAAGGAAGCAAATTATTTAGGCTTAATCATTTGTAAAGATGAAAAGAGAAGAATTTTATTAAACTTTCCACCACTTATTAAAAAAACAAAAACCAAATTAAATCAATGGCTGAAGAGAGACCTAACAGTAAGAGGGAGAGTCGCATATGCTGCTCTTTCTGTTCATGTAGACAACAAAACTTGTAAGGATATCTGATTGTATGCTATTTAATTTTCTTTGGAAGAATAGAACACATTGCATCAGGAAAAGTGTCAATGAATAGCTATGAACATGGTGGGCTAAATGTGTTAGACTTTGATACTCTAAACAATACTTTTAAAATCAACTGAGCCAAACAATTTCTTAAAAATCCTGTTTCCATTTTGAATTTTATTCCTAATTTGATATTTTCTAGATTTGGTGGTTTGAGCTTCATATTAGGTTGCAATTACAATGTAGACAAAATACCGGAAAAGCTCTCTTTATTTCACAAACAAGTTTTGTTAGCATGGTTCCTCATATATAAGCACAACTTTTCTCCCCATAAATACATTATATGGAACATCGGGATATTCTATATAAGAATAAGTCATTATTTTTTCCTAACTGGATTGAGAAACAGATTATTTTAGTGTTTCAACTGTTTAATAGTGATGGACAACTTATGTCTTATACAGAATTTTTAAACACCTATAAGTTTCCAGCCACACTGAAAGAATATGCAATAGTATATGATGCTATACCTTCTGGTGTCAAAATGCAATTTAGAAGTGTTTATTTTAAAATCTCTTCTGTTCCTTTCTATAATCCAATCGATTCAGATATAGGTAAAATCTGTCTGACCTCTTCTAGAAATAACAATAAATATGTACGGTCTTTGTTTCAGAAAGAAGTGATATTATCTATCCCATATGTTGTTTCATACTGGAATTCTTTTGTAAATGAAATTAACTGGAAAAAAGTATGGACAATTCCCAATAAGTTTTTTATTACTAACAAGGTCAAGGAAATTTCTTTCAAAATTATCCATAAGTACTATCCTGCTAACCACTATATGACGAAATTCAAAAGGGACATTGATGTGAACTGTTCTTTTTGCGGTAATCACCCTGAGACCACCCAGCACCTTTTTTTGGATCTGCACACACTCCAAAACCTTCTGGAAGGACATTTGCAGCTTTATTATGAAAGAACTTTACAAGGACTTTACTTTGAAGTGGGAAAATGTTGTGTTTTGTTTTTTTAGAAAACAAAGTAAAGAAGATATGTTTTTTATTGTAAATTTACTAATTGTGCAAGCTAAATTCTATATCCACAAATGCAAATTTATAAAACAAAAACCGGCCTTTAACATTTTTATTGTGATATGTTATCGTATATAAAACTAATTAGTGGATCTTTGAACAAAAAGGCTATGAAAGCGAGAAATATTTGTATTACTTACAATTTGTTTGAATGTATGTGATACCCCCTGGCAAGGGTAATATTAATGTTGTATGTTTTGTATACTGTTGTTTAGATTTGAGCAATTAAAAAAAAAAGGAGAGGTGCGTGTCGCAGTCAGCGGAGACTCGCGCCTTGCGGACGCGTCGAGTATAAACAAGGGTTGACTTCCTGGACACGTCCGCACGAGCGCGTTTCACATGACATGGCTGTGTAAGCTTTTTTTGTGACCGCTGCGGCGCCGCGTTTACTTTCAAATTGATGATCGCGCGTACTCTGTGTATAGGGAGCAGAGGTGCTGAGCGTGCATTATACAAGATAAGGCATTTATCAGACCTTATAGTCTATGTTGCGCAACGAATCCTCCGTGATCGTCACGCGATCAGTCAACTGTGATATACGTGCTACACTGATTGCAACGGCAATCGTAATGGATGAGCAGAGCAGACTTTTACATTAGTTTATAATGGTTTTTATTTATTATAAAAACAGCAAAACGATAGTTTAAGTGAATGTGAGTGTATAGTAAGGGTGGAATATTGTAATCTCTCCCCCACGCTCAGTCATGACGATATTGCGAGACAGTTTTCCACTCAACGGGAAATCTCGTCATGTTTTAGTCTCGCGAGATCTCGCTGGCACGAGATCTGTCACAGCCCTAGTGTCTCACCTTAATGTGTAAATTGAAGTGCTCAATATGTATTTATTAAAACATTTCTGTCTTAAAATGTGCTAAAATAACATTTATTTGGGTTTATTCAAAGGTAGCATGTTTTTTACAGTAACTGGTATGATGTCATTTAGGGCTGCACGATATTGGTAAAAAATGGCATTGCGATATTTTATTTTTCCACAATATATATTGCGATATAAAAACAATTTCTCCAGATGACTTGAATAGCTCTATTTGGAAAGAATGAATCATTCCAGAATGACTGGGGTGGTTTTATGATGGGGTAAATCTGCATAAAACTAATATTAATAGAATGTTAACTAATTTAGTTAACTAGACTTTAATAAATATAAATAATTTATTTTATTTTTTATTGAAAGTGTTGTTTGTCATCTGAATGTGTGGAACGCTTTTCAGAGAAGATAAGGCAATGTTATTTTAGCACAATTCACAACCAGTGGTAGTGCAGAAGAAAAAAAAACTTTGTTCTTCCGACCTTTTACCGTCATGTATTCTCAAAGAGATTCAGTCATCTCAATTCATTAATATGTGCGAGGGAGGAGAGAGAGAGAGAGCAAGAGAGTACACGTGAGAGTGCACGCGTAACCGGGGCTTTCACTCTCTCATTTTAACGAGCGCAGAAGTCACTCATCGTCATCACTCACCGGTCAAGCTTTGGCAGGACAAAAATGCGCTTTAGTAAGGCTGACAGAAAACAGCGCAAGTTCCAGTCTTCTTGCGTAGATTTTTAAACTGACAGGACTTGCGTTAAACTTTGCGATTCATCTGCGAATAACAAGCGTTACTGCTGGCACGTAGCCTACTGATCATGAATCACGGATCAACTACGATCCTAATTGACATCGCACATCCTTGAGATTTGACTATCGTGGATTCGCACATTGCGATATCGATGCTAAAATGATACATCGTGCTGCCCTACTGACAATATTTTACATTCAGTTAGAGGTAGAAAAAACAACAACTTTTTTCAAATGTATTATTGGTTGCAGTTGTTTCAATTAAACCAAGCAACTAAAAAGAGAAAAAAGAAACAAGCTGTCAATTCAAGAAAATTTAAGCTGACATTGTGTTGAGGGAACAGCTCCAGGCACAAACTAACACATGACAAGGGTAGTGAATGCACACAATGTTACAAGGCAAAAAATCAGGTAGCAGTCTTTAATTGGGCTTGTTAGTGATGTAACAATATGTATTTATTTGTCAATTTGTGTAGCCTGGAATGACCCTTTAGATACAGTGTGTCTTCTACCAAGGAGAGACTGTCAAGTTGGTCTACACAAATTTTGTGTGAATTTCAGGAACACTTTAGGATGACTTAAAAGATTTGGCTTTTACTAAGAACAATAACTTTACAGACAAACACTACAACTAAAAATAATCTTATTGCAAGGATTCAAAAGAAACAATTTTGCTTATATTATGCATTGCCATGGAGTTATTAGCAAAATACAAGGTGACTTATTACTGCGTCACCTTGTGGCTATTCACCAAATTCAGTAAACTTGATTTCACACAACACATGACTGTACTGGCTCTCACTGCTGGCCTCAAAATTAAATAATAGGAAGAAGTGGGAAAAAAATGTAAAAGAAAATCAAATATGACTTGGTTCAAATCATTTTGTTTCCATCCCTTGTTGTTCAAGACATTGCTAACTCTTACATAAATATTGTACACTTACACTACACTTACAGTAGGCCTACTACACACTAATGATTACTTGATGTAAGATGAGAGAAATGTACAAATTGTACAGTAAACTATCACATTGCACTCTCTTCATGATCGTCACATTTATTTGCAGACATTTATAGGGACTGTATTTTATCATATAAAATAGGCTGTTTCCCAACCCTGTTCCTGATGGCACACCACACACACAACACATTTTCCTACTTTCCATCATGCATATCTCAATCAACTCATCAGCTCTTTAGTGGATATGTCATGACTGATGACACCCAATCATAGAGCCGAGCGTCAGCCTCTGCGTCATCGTTTCTAAAGTCCTCCGTTTTGTCCAGTCTTCACTAATGCCTGGTTCACGATAGTCACTGTCAGATTACGTGATTTTAATCCCTAAAATCTTCTTGTGTCATGGACAAGACGCATATCAGTCTACACATTGCTTCCTGACCAGTCATTGCATGCCGTCTTTAACGATGCGCACGATGTCATCGAGAAGGCGAAACTAGTAGCGAGTGACTTCCGGAAACGAACGTAAACAAACAATGGATGAAGCGGTGAGTGTTGTATTGGCTGTCCTGTGTTCAGAAAAAAGTAAAAAAAGAAAGATAACCCGACAATGGACACGTTCCTGGATTGCTCGAAGAGGACAGTATGGGCTGTCAATCCTCCATAGAGAACTTGAGGTAAAATATTGTTTTCTTATATATTTTTACTTTTAGTTTTAACGTTAGCACCATCGTCTCTCTTTCGTTTCGCCATTTTTGAAAGTTGTGTATGGAAAAGCTTCTGTGCTCCTATTGGTCAACCTCATACATGTGACGGAACCGTCGTGGACGGTTGTGTTTTAATTAAAATTAAATATGCTAGTCTTTTTGTTTTGATGTTGTGACGCATGTCATCGCCCACTACGACACACTATACGAGATGATACGATCTGAATCTCGCGTCCGACGCCGTTGTCATTTACGAATCCCCACGACACCCTACGTCAAATGTATAGTGCCAAAATCGGGCTAAAATCGTGTAATCTGAACCAGGCATAAAACGCCTCTCGGAGATTCAAAACACAAAACGGAGCTGCAGCGTTTCTAAACTTCTCCATTTTAGGTCTTTGTTTTTTCGGTTTTAGCATGGCACGGGAGGTGCAAACGTAGCAAAAGGTCTCCTGTCTTTTTCAAACGAAAATGCAGTAGTGTGGACGGGGCCTAAGACAAAGCAGGAGGGAGACTTGTAGACTTGACATGCAGTGCTGTTGTGTTCAGGGTTAGGAAACACTGGAATATGTCTAAGTGATGCTCAGAGAGAGTTTGGTGACAAGACAAAGAAAATGTTTCTTAATTTTAGAAGAGGTGAAAAATTATAAAAATTATCAAACTTAAACCACACTGGAGCAAACACTGAGACGCAAACTTAGCAAATCTGCATGCGTGAGTAAGTGAGTGTGTGTGTCTGAGAGAAAGCATGTATTCGAGTCGAGTGTGTGAGTGACTGTGTGTGGTAACAGTGACTGGCTGAAGAAGATGTAGAAGTGAGGCAGATGTGTCTGACAACAAATTTAAAAATGAGAAAGAGTTTTTATTTATTTATTGTGTGTGTGTGTGTGTGTGTGTGTGTGTGTGTGTGTGTGTGTGTGTGTGTGTGTGTGTGTGTGTGTGTGTGTGAAATGTGGTAAAAGGGGCTATTTTTTATTGAACGTTTGTGTTCAATTGCAAAAAATAGTCCTGGAATTAATATTCCACTATGTTAAACTTTTGGTCTCTAGTTTTTTCATGGCACATACAAGAGTATTGACAGTGAGGGGAGTGTTCATTTATTTACCGTGTCCTTCTCGGTTATAACTGTGGCCTGAGATGCCTTGTACAGTAAAAAAAAACATTTTTCGAAATTAATTTCTTCAGCATATTTTTATTATTAGCCATATTGTATTATAAGTCATATTGTTGATTGTTATGGCCATTATTTGAACAGTGAAAATAATAATAACAACATTTTTTAACTTTAAATGTCACTAATACTGACTTTATTGATTTGTTTGAATTGAAATAAATAAAATACTTTCACTGCAAAAATTATGTATGTGATTAATTTAGATTGATTAATCACAGAGTATGCAATTAATTAGATTAAATTTTTTAATTGATTGACAGCCCATATATATAGCTATATATATATATATATATATATATATATATATATATTAGGGCTGTCAAATATATATATATATATGTATATATATATATATATATATATATATATATATATATATGAATGATTATTAGTATTATTTAAATTGTAAAATCCCCCCTCCCCCCCACAAAAAAAATTAAAATAAATAAATAATCATGATTGCTGGTTATAATAATTGTTTGCAGCAATTTGCATTCATTTCCATTGGAGCTTTTTACACAGAAAAGCTGAAGGTGTTGTTTAAGTGTTGATGTGATATATCCCACAGGATGCACTAAAGTTCATGCACCATGGGAAGAGACGCAAACTTATGACTGGTGACATTGACCATGCTCTAAACTAAAAAATGTGGAGGTAAGAAAACCACAACATTCAGTACCCTTTACAAATTATTTTTCCTATGTAAAGCAAGTTTTTCTTTAATTGTACTTGTCTCCTTTAGCCGCTGTATGGATTCCAGTCTCAAGAGTTCATCCCATTCCGCTTTGCAAGTGGAGGCGGCAGAGAATTGCATTTTTATGAAGAAAGGAAGTGGATCTTAGTGACATCATCAACACACCCCTCCTCTGGAGTTCCTCTTGATGTTTCACTCAAAGGTAATTAACAATCATTCCTCATATGAAACTATAAGACTGCAACTCTATACCAAACCTAGTGAGTTGGCTTACTTAGCATATACATCATTATACACACTGTCCCAAATGGAACCGCATACGTTTTATTGCCTTTTAGAATACCTTGTTTTTGCTAAATACTAAGATAGCATCAAATGTATCCTTCCCAGAATGCATTGTGAACTCAGTAAAAAAGGTTTCAAGATAGTAGATGAGTGGAATTAAATAATATATATATATTTTAAATTAAATGCTGAATATCTAATTAAAAATAGACTATTTTGCCCATTATTTATTGTGCTGTTTACTTTTGTTTATTACAAGTGTTTATAATGAGCATTGTATCATTAGCTTGATAACATCAGACTGAATCAATTGCGATTCAAGTCTTCATGCTACGTTTGTTGTCTGTGAGTTACATTGTTTCCCACATCAGACAAAAAAAATAGCTGCGAGTAGTCGATCGCGGGCTCAAGCCGGTGGCACCTTGCAACCCGGTGCCTTTAGTTACCTAAGGCACCGGGGTGGCGGTACCGTCGGCTTTGGCCCTTCATCGCTGCTCGCAGCTATATTTATATATATATATATTATATTTATATTTATATATATATATATATATATATGTATAAAGCCGGTGGCACCGCCACCTGGTGCCTTTAGGGTTACTCTGTACGATGTGCAAAAATGTAGCCCTGGCTTTGGGAGGATTTAAATTCATTCAGCTTCAATTACCAATTTGTAGTTTACCAATTTATCTTACTTTTATTTAAACCAAACTATACATTTAAAAGATTAGGGTTATATGCATATTTTGTCATTTAAAAAATACAAAGTAGTTATGCAAAAAGACAAGGACTTGCAGGAAAAATCTACAGTCAGCCACACACACACACCCAAACACACTACCCAACACACACACACACACACACACACACACACACACACACACACACACACACACACACACACACACACACACACACACACACACACACACACATAAACACAGACACCAGCAACCCACCCCCCCTACTCCCTTCCTCACAGAGACAGACAAGAGACAGAGAGAGACAAAATACACATTCAAACTACAATATCTGACTTTCTTTTGGTCTGAGCTTCTTACTGTTAATTTGAAAGTTGATCGGCTTGACAAGAACAATATACATGGCAAGTTTTGTGACTATAGGTAAAACGAGCAAAGTTATAACACATTTTATGTGTCCTTTTTTGTCATAAAATTCATTTTCCTGACCACATTCAAACAAAAATATCTGACTTTCTGTGGGTCCTAGCTAATGAGTGTCAATTAGAAAGTTGTCCAGCTCTGAGGAGTACAATATATATACCGATTTTTGTAACTGTAGAAAAACCAACAACCCGACTTTTGGAGGTTGTAATAAGAGGTTGATTTCAAAGCATTGTGAAAGTGACACACTTCCTGCTGCCAGTTGGTGGCGCTATAACTTTGACTCACAATAGTCACATCCATGTGATCGTCCTCTTACAGCGAACGCACTGCTGAAGTTTCATCAAGATCAGTTAATGTATGCTGAAGTTATAACACACTTCCTGTTTCACGTTTCTCACCATAAATTCGTTTCCTCGCCACGGCCAAACCGTTCGAGATATCAAAATCCCCTCGCAATTTTTCATCCTCAATGTTCTTGACTTCAGGCTGACCGAGTTTCGTTCCATGTGGATCAAAGCTCTAGGAGGAGTATATAAAATTCCATTGCGTGCGTTTTAAAATATAAGCTCGCAAAAATCTGACTTCCTGTTGGGCTGGGGTAAAAAGTAAAAGTGTGAGGTATAGATGAAACGATGAGATCGACATGTGTACCGAGTTTCATATTATTACCAGTGGTGGAAAGTAACTAATTACAAATACTTTCGTTACAGTACTTGAGTAGATTTTTCATTTTTTCTACTTTCTTGAGTATAATTAAATTATGGTACTTTTACTCTTACTTGAGTAAAATAAAAATAAAATATTCAACTTCTCTACATTTATATTTCATAAAAAGTAAAAATTACTTTGACAAAGGTGCCAGATAGGTCTGACTCGGGTGTAGAAACCAATCAAAATCTCTAGTTCGGCTGGGGCGGCGTCAAACCGCGTTTGACATTCATTCAATCATTATCACTATGCGACGTTCGTGTTTTGAATCAGTAGCGCTAACGTTTCAATATTTCAGTGAATGTTAGTGAGTATTCTACTCATATTTAATTATGGCAACTACTGAAATGGGTCATATCATTGATAATACCAGAGCAGTGAGCAGTTGCAGTAAATAAAAAAGCTTGGCTCATAACATGGACGTGGTTTGCATGATGGACGGAGCAAGAACAATGTAAGTGTCTAAAATACATGCACACAGTTCAAATTAATTGTAAAGCTCGCCCTGTTTAACAATACAGTTAAACTAAATATACGAAGCAAACTTTGTACAAAGCTGAAAAAAGTGAAATAAGATCGCATGATTTAGCTGTCAGTCAGATGCATATAAAAGTGTAGTTCGTTCCCATAGCAACAGTGGGCTCCCAGCACATTTTCGGTAGGCTACAACGAAAAAAGATAATTTAATTTAACATGTTAACCATACCCCACTTATTTTTCATTTTTCATTTCATTTTTCATTTTTTTATTTTTCATACTGTTTTATTGTTTTTCATACCTTTTTCATTCGGAAATCTCCATTAACTTTCTTTGCTTTCAATTATGAATGATTCAAATCCAAACATTCAAATGATCTTACCTGGACTTACTTTTCAAAATTAGTAATAAAAAATTGTTCTTGACAACAGAGAAAGCTAGTAGTCTATATGTGGAGCACTTTTATCATTGATGGATGCACTTTTTTGGGCTTCAAATTTTCTCCAGTCATTCACTGCCATTATAAAGTTTGGAAGAGCCAGGCCATTTTTTTAATATAGCCTAACTCTGATTGTATTCAACTGAAAGAAGATCTTCTAAAATGACTTGAGGGAGCGTAAATCGTGGGCTAATTTTCATTTTTGGGTGAACTATCCCTTTCAAGACATACATCATTCTTTTGAAAATACCTGATAGTTTGATGAACACAGATATATTATAGCTATAATGTGTTTGTCTTCATGTTTCATCAGTCAAAACATCACTATTTGCACGTTATTATATCCATATAAGGCATTTCCTGAAATGTGTAAGTTTAATACTTCTATGCATCAGTACTGGGCCTTCAGTATGAATGAAATAGATGACATGAGAGTTTTTAGCGCTCTATTTTTGGGTAAAAATAGAAAAATACTAAAGTACTTTGTAACGTAGTTACTTGAGTAGTTTTTAAGCAAACTACTTATTTACTCTTACTTGAGTCATATTATATTTCAGTACTTCTACTTGTACTCAAGTAAATTATTACTTAAGTAGCAATACTTTTACTTAAGTACAATTTGTCAGTACTCTTTCCACCACTGATTATTACACACAAGCGTGTTTGAGTTATGGACCAAGTGTTCGGACCACGTTCCAGGGGGCGCTGTCGAGCCCCCCCTGCCACGCCCGGGTACCATCTTCAGCCCGGCTCTGATGGCCCCGGGTTCTGACCCGTGTGCAAAGTTTCAAGAGTTTTCGAGACATGTTAAGGGCCCCAAAAGTGGCAGAATAGTCGCTAGAAAAAAAAAATATATATATAGCTGCGAGCAGCGAATTGCGGGCCCAAGCCGGTGGCACTTGCAATCCCGGTGCCTTTAGTTACCTAAAGGCACCGGGGTGGGCGGTACCGCCGGCTTCGGCCCTCCATCGCTGCTCGCAGCTATATTTATATATATATATATATATATATATATATATATATATATATATATATATATATATATATATATATATATATATATATATATATGTATATATATATGTATATATATATATGTATATATATATGTATATATATATATGTATATATATATGTATATATATATATGTATATATATATGTATATATATATATGTATATATATATATATGTGTATATATATATATATATATATATATATGTGTGTGTGTGTATATATATATATATACACTCACCGGCCACTTTATTAGGTACCCCATGCTAGTAACGGGTTGGACCCACTTTTGCCTTCAGAACTGCCTCAATTCTTCGTGGCATAGATTCAACAAGGTGCTGGAAGCATTCCTCAGGGAGTTTGGTCCATATTGACATGATGGCATCACACAGTTGCTGCAGATTTGTCGGCTGCACATCCATGATGCGAATCTCCCGTTCTCCACCACATCCCAAAGATGCTCTATTGGATTGAGATCTGGTGACTGTGGAGGCCATTTGAGTACAGCGAACTCATTGTCATGTTCAAGAAACCAGTCTGAGATGATTCCAGCTTTATGACATGGCGCATTATCCTGCTGAAAGTAGCCATCAGAAGTTGGGTACATTGTGGTCATAAAGGGATGGACATGGTCAGCAACAATACTCAGGTAGGCTGTGGCGTTGCAACGATGCTCAATTGGTACCAAGGGGCCCAAAGAGTGCCAAGAAAATATTCCCCACACCATGACACCACCACCACCAGCCTGAACCGTTGATACAAGGCAGGATGGATCCATGCTTTCATGTTGTAGACGCCAAATTCTGACCCTACCATCCGAATGTCGCAGCAGAAATCGAGACTCATCAGACCAGGCAACGTTTTTCCAATCTTCTATTGTCCAATTTCGATGAGCTTGTGCAAATTGTAGCCTCAGTTTCCTGTTCTTAGCTGAAAGGAGTGGCACCCGGTGTGGTCTTCTGCTGCTGTAGCCCATCTGCCTCAAAGTTCCACGTACTGTGCGTTCAGAGATGCTCTTCTGCCCACCTTGGTTGTAACGGGTGGTTATTTGAGTCACTGTTGCCCTTCTATCAGCTCGAACCAGTCTGGCCATTCTCCTCTGACCTCTGGCATCAACAAGGCATTTCCGCCCACAGAACTGCCGCTCACTGGATGTTTTTTCTTTTTCGGACCATTCTCTGTAAACCCTAGAGATGGTTGTGCGTGAAAATCCCAGTAGATTAGCAGTTTCTGAAATACTGAGACCAGCCCTTCTGGCACCAACAATCATGCCACGTTCAAAGTCACTCAAATCACCTTTCTTCCCCATACTGATGCTCGGTTTGAACTGCAGGAGATTGTCTTGACCATGTCTACATGCCTAAATGCACTGAGTTGCCGCCATGTGATTGGCTGCTTAGAAATTAAGTGTTAACGAGCAGTTGGACAGGTGTACCTAATAAAGTGGCCGGTGAGTGTATATATATATGTATATATAAAGCCGGTGGCACCGCCACCTTGGTGCCTTTAGGGTTATTCTGCACGATGTGCAAAAATGTAGCCCCAGCTTTGGGAGAATTTAAATTCATTCAGCTTCAATTACCAATTTGTAGTTTACCAATTTATCTTACTTTTATTTAAACCAAACTATACATTTAAAAGATTAGGGTTATATGCATATTTTGTCATTTAAAAAAAAATACAAAGTTGTTATGCAAAAAGACAAGGACTTGCAGGAAAAATCTACAGTCAGCCACACACACCCACGCACACACACATAAACACAGACACCAGCAACCCACCCCCCCTCCTCCCCTCCCTCACAGAGACAGACAAGAGACAAGAAAGAGACAAAATACACATTCAAACTACAATATCTGACTTTCTTTTGGTCTGAGCTTCTTACTGTTAATTTGAAAGTTGATCGGCTTGACAAGAACAATATACATGGCAAGTTTTGTGACTATAGGTAAAACGAGCAAAGTTATAACACATTTTATGTGTCCTTTTTTGTCATAAAATTCATTTCCTTTCCACGGCCAAACCGTTCGAGATATCAAAAATCCGTCCGGAATTGAGCATCCTCAATGTCTTGACTTCATGCACACCGAGTTTGGTGGTGATTGGTAAACACATGCGTTGTAATTTGATGTATTTCTCCTTTTTTCAAACAACCCATAATTCCCAACTTCCATTTGAACTGTCCGTAAAAACTTAGAGCACGAAAGCTGTTTGACCTGATGTGATCTATAAGTGTACCGAATTTCATATTATTACATGCAAGTGTGTTTGATTTATGGACCAAATTTTCAGATCAAGTTTATGGACCAAGTTAATTTAATTAATAAACTAATTATATAAAACTATTGTCAATGCACTACAATTAAACTGGTTATATTATGCCTTTACTTATACAAAATTAAAATAAAAACTTTTTTAAAACATACCAGGCTTAAGAAATGTATTTTTTATGCAGGCCATACACACAGCAGTGAAATGGTTAAGACCCCTCCCCCTACAAACACACACACAGACACAGAGACAGAGAGAGAGACGTAGGCTCAGAGAGAGCATGACCACATTCAAACAAAAATATCTGACTTTCTGTGGGTCCTAGCTAATGAGTGTCAATTAGAAAGTTGTCCAGCTCGAGGAGTACAATATACATACCGATTTTTGTAACTGTAGAAAAAACTAACAACCCGACTTTTGGAGGTTGTAATAAGAGGTTGATTTCAAAGCATTGTGAAAGTGACACACTTCCTGCTGCCAGTTGGTGGCGCTATAACTTTGACTCACAATAGTCACATCCATGTGATCGTCCTCTTACAGCGAACACACTGCTGAAGTTTCATCAAGATCAGTTAATGTATGCTGAAGTTATAACACACTTCCTGTTTCACGTTTCTCACCATAAATTCGTTTCCTCGCCACGGCCAAACCGTTCAGAGATATCAAAAATCCCCTCGCAATTTTTCATCCTCAATGTCTTGACTTCAGGCTGACCGAGTTTCGTTCCATGTGGATCAAAGCTCTAGGAGGAGTATATAAAATTCCATTGCGTGCGTTTCAAAAATAACCGCAAAAATCTGACTTCCTGTTGGGCTGGGGTAAAAAGTAAAAGTGTGAGGTATAGATGAAACGATGAGATCGACATGTGTACCGAGTTTCATATTATTACACACAAGCGTGTTTGAGTTATGGACCAAGTGTTCGTACCAGGTTCCAGGGGGCGCTGTCGACCCCCCTGCCACGCCCGGGTACCATCTTCAGCCCGGCCTCTGATTGCCGCGGGTTCTGACCCGTGTGCAAAGTTTCAAGAGTTTTCGAGCATGTCAAGGGCCCCAAAAGTGCCCGAATAGTCGCTGAGAAAAATTTAAAAAATAATAAAAAAATATAGCTGCGAGTAGCGATTGTCGGGCCCAAGCCGGTGGCACCGCAACCCCGGTGGCACCGCAACCACCGGGATGGCGGGACCCGTCGGCTTTGGCCCTCCATCGCTGGCTCGCAGCTATATTTATTTATATATATATATATATATATATATATATATATATATATATATATATATATATATATATATATATATATATATATATATACATAAAGCCGGTGGCACCGCCACCTCTGGTGCCTTTAGGGTTATTCTGCACGACGTGCAAAAACGTAACCCCTGCTTTGGAATACATACTAGTATGTATTCCACAATTGGAATACATACTGAACATACTAGTCAGAACTGAATAGTTGATATCTGAATGACAGATCACCATAGAAGTCAATGGAAAAAATGTGACTAGTAGTAACAAAAGAATAGTTACTAGTCACCATTGAAATAAGTACTAGTGTCTAATGAATAAGTACTAGTATCTATTTAATAGGTACTAGTATCTAATGAATAAGTACTAGTAACTAATTAATAAGCATTGGTATGTAATGAATAAGGACTAGCATCTAATGAATAAGTACTAGTATCTAATAAATAAGGACTAGTGTCTAATGAATAAGTACTAGTATCTTTAAAAAGGTACTAGTACCTAAAGAATAAACACTAGTATCTAAAGAAAAGGCACTAGTATCTAAAGAATAAGCACTAGTAGCTAATGAATAAGTACTAGTACTTAATGGAATAGATACTAGTATCTACAAAATAAGTACTAGTAGCATGAAAATAGAGACTAGTAGGTTAAAATGATTAAATGTTAAAACGGTTTGCCATACTCTATCTGTCGTTTCGACTAGTCACAATTACGTTACAGATATCTTAAATGATAATACAAACTATCCAAAATGTAATTACGACTAGAAAGACGTTGTTGATATCTACAATGTTAATTACGAATAGTCAAACTTAGCTTTTAAATGTTAAAAGGGCTTGCCATACAGAAGTGTAGGCTCTAGAGAGACACTCAACATTTTCAAACCAAAATATCTGACTTTCTGTGGGTCCTAGCTCATGAGTGTAAATTAGAAAGTTGTCTGGCTTGAGGAGAATATATGAATATATGAAACGATGAGATCAACATGTGTACTGAGTTTCATATTATTACATGCAAGCGTGTTTGATTTATGGACCAAGTTTTGGACCCCGTTCCAGGGGGCGCTGTCTAGCCCCCTTGCCACACCCGGGTACCATCTTCAGCCCGGCTCTGATGGCTGTGGGATCTGACCTGTGTGCAAAGTTTCAAGAGTTTTCAAACCCATTAAGGGCCCCAAAAGCCGCTAAGAGACTCAAAATCATCAAAAAAGGAATGTTAAAGTTTGATGCGTTGCTATGGCAACATTATCTTAGATATTGAATAATGCTTTCACAGCTCTTCATCTGGCGTGTGTTTACATTATACAGATGAAGTTTGAAGCAAATCGGGTAAAAGTAAGAGTGTGATTTCAAAGCATTTTGAAAGTGAAACACTTTCTGCTGCCAGTTGGTGGCGCTATATATTTGACTCACAATAGTCACATCCATGTGATCGGCCTCTTACAACGAACAAACACACTGCTGAAGTTTCATCAAGATCAGTTAATGTATGCAGAAGTTTTAACACACTTCCTTTTTGATTTATTTACTTACTTTTTTGATTTATGGACCAAGTTAATTTAATTAATACACTAATTATATAAAACTATTGTCAATGCACTACAATTAAACAGGTTATATGCCTTTACTTATAAAAAAATAAAAATAAAAACTTATTTAAAAAATACCAGGCTTAAGAAATGTATTTACTTTAGCAGGCCAGACACACAGTGAAATGATTAAGCCCTAGCCCCCTACACACACACACACACACGCACACACACACACACACACACACACACACACACACACACACACACACACACACACACACACACACACACACACACACACACACACACACACACACACACACACACACACACACACACACACACACACACACACACACACACACACACACACACACACACACACACACACACACACACAGACTGTGTGTCAAGAGACTCAAAGGCAAAGACAGGCCTAGGCTCAGAAAGAGCATGATCATATTCAAACTACAATATCTGACTTTCTGTGGGTTTGAGCTTATTATTGTTAATTAGAAAGTTGTTTGGCTTGAATAGAACAATATACACGGCAAGTTTTGTAACTGTCAGTAAAACTAACCAATGTATGCTGAAGTTATGACACACTTCCTGTTTCACGTTTCTCGCCATAGTTTCGTTTCCTCGCCACGGCCAAACCGTTCGAGATATCAAAAATCCCCACGCAAACTTTCATCCTCAATGTCTTGACTTCAGCGCTGACCGAGTTTCGTCGAATTTGGATCAGAGCTCTAGGAGGAGTATTTAAAAGTTCATTGCGTGTGTTTTACAAAAAAAACCTCAATAGCCGACTTCCTGTTGGGCTGGGGTAAAAAGTAAGGAGCAGCGAGGTATAGATGAAATTCTGCTATTGACATGTGTACCGAGTTTCATATTATTACATGCAAGTGTGTTTGAGTTATGGACCAGGTGTTCGGACCCCATTCCAGGGGGCGCTGACGAGCCGCCCTGCCACGCCCGGGTACCAGCTTCAGCCCGGCTCTGATGGCCGCGGGTTCTGACCCGTGTGCAAAGTTTCAAGAGTTTTCGAGCATGTTAAGGGCCCCAAAAAAGTGCCCGAATAAGTCGCTGAAGAAAAAAAATAAAAAAAATAAATAAATAAAATAATCGGAAGGAAAACAATAGGGCTCTGCGCCTTTCAGGGCTTGGGCCCTAAAAATAATAATCGGAAGGAAAACAATAGGGCTCTGCGCCCTTTCAGGGCTTGGGCCCTAATAATAATCGGAAGGAAAACAATAGGGCTCTGCGCCCCTTCAGGGCTTGGGCCCTAATCATGGAAGGAAAACAATAGGGCCTTCGCCCCTTCAGGCTTGGGCCCTAAAAAGAAGAAGAAGAAAAAAGCCTGTTGTCTCTGTCTTTCAGCTCACTGGTTCAAGCATTGATGGTGTCCAGCCTGCAATACCAGAGAACCCACCTCCAGGTAAGAGTTTTTCAGCCCTTTCTCTCTTTTGCATTATGTCGGTATAGAGTAAGGGAATATATTTGGATTATTGTACTGCAAAAAAAGATAAAAGCTTATAATTAAAACCACACTATTATTTCAATATAAATGTATGCTGTGTTCAGTGATCAACAGAAAAATAATGTATTCAATGATTTCAATGCACCTGTAAAGCAGCTCTAAAAAGCTGAAGTCAGTTCAGTGTTGATTCGGTTCCATTGTAGAGATCATCAATTGTTAAATTAATTCAATTGGGCTATAAAGCAGCTCTGCAGAAAACAGTGATGTCATTACGTCCAGCTCAGTTTAGTTCCCATCAAATATTGTCAGTGAGTGTAGTCAGATCAATTATATTGTTGAATATCAGTAATAACTTAAATACATACATACTGGTAACTAGTTAATACTATTCCTATTAACTGAGTATTATCGTACACACTATTTGAGCATTAGACCGTATATACTGTGCAAGTTTGCAGTACTGCACTAGTGTCCCATTTCTGGTTTATTACTTTAAAAATACATGATATAATTTTGTGATTTCTTTATCCTACTCAGCCCCTAAAGAGCAGCAGAAGGCAGAGTCTACAGAGCCACTCAAAGCTGTCGAACCTGGACAGGAAGAGGAAGGGTCTATCCAGTCCAAGGGTAGGGGTGCAACCTCTGCTGAAGTCAAAGGTCAGAATCAGAAATTAGTTGAGTTAAAAAGGTATGGTTGCAATGCAATACATTCTAGTGATTTGTATGAAACACTTCAAGTAAAGCATCAGTTAACCATAAATAGTAAGTTATTAATATGTATATGTGTGATTCTTAGAATGTTAGGTTGAGTTAAAATAAAAAAATCTAATATGTATCAAATATGGCTGTAAACATCCATATAGCAAAATTATTGCAACCCCCAAAATCTAAATTTTGTAGGGAATTCTTTACTCTTTATAACCTAAAATAAACATCTGGCGCACATATTATGTTATTAGGAAACATTATGTGTTCAAAAGCTTCCAGCTCCCTAATTTTCTTTGGTTCCCGCACTCAAATCTCACCAAAGATTTTCAAGGGAATTTGAATCTGGAGACTGTGCAGGCCACAAAATATCCTGATACTTCAAATAATCCATTACGGCTGCTCACATGGTCAATTTTCGCACCACTATGTTTGACCTTAATAGTTGTGTTTGTCTCTGGCAGTCACGAGGCCAAGGGCTGTGAGAGATGGCACGAGGCCGGTGGCGTGTATTGATAATGAGCGACATCTGCGCAATGCACCAGTCTCTGTATCTCTGACTGAGGAGCGGAAGCATGAAGGATGAGCGACGACAGTGAGAGATAAGAAACCGGTGCGTTGTTCAGTGTGACGTCATGTATGGATCACACCACCGGCATCGTGCCGCTCTCTCACAGGCCTCGGCCTTGTCCTGCTCGCCACATCTCTCATCTCTCTCCATTAAAAAAATCTTCCAGAACTCCACAGGCCTTTCCTAATTCCTTTTACGATATTCAAGTTGTTGTTCATTATTGGCATTTGTCGAAGTGTCCAGGCATTAAGCTTAAGGCTTGTTTAGCTTTCTTAGTCTGCAATTAAATGTTTTCCCACCTTTTATCGAGTCATCTAGCAAGTCTTTGGCAATTAAATAGTTTTTTTTTCCTCAGCTGCTTCTTAATCCCCTCGATGAAATTCCTCTTTTTCTTCCATGTCCTGGAAGGTTTGCTATTATACCATACATTTTAAACTTACAAACAATGCTACCAACTGTGTCTCTTGTGACTTTTAGTGCTCTTCATAGCTCTCATAGCTTTTGTCTTTGCCATATTTGCCAATTAACTTAAGCACATGCATGAGCTAAATGTATGCATTTGTTACAACTAAAGCTAATAAAGTGGTGTAATAGGGTTCCCAAAATCTTAGTTTTGGTTTTACACATTTTTTACCCTACCATTCTTGATTTAAGTGATTTAAAAACGGCAATGTTATAGCTACATTATAGAAAAACACAAAAATATTACATTGTATATAGTAATCATAACTATTAATATGCCACAAAAGTGCTATATGTATTTATTTTTAAATCTCTGGATCTTTAGAAAAAGCTTACATTTTATAAATTGTTAGTCTCTATGGGGTTGAATGATTTCAATTGTACATCTGGTGTTTTAGTTAATTTTATTCTACTGATTTTCCAATCTTACTAGCATCATTCTCATGGTGTTTCAGGAAAGGAGAAGATGCGGATGAAGCCGCGGGAGCACACACGAGCTCTCCGCTGGAACAGCAACTGTATTATAAAGAGATCACTGAAGCCTGTGTGGGATCTTGTGAAGCCAAAAGAGCGGTAGTGTGTGTGCAGTGTTCACTCCAAAATATTTTTCTAAATGGTGGTTAAACTGAGAATTTATCAGCCATTAAACTGTATTTTGCATTATTTCCCTAAAGTGTTTATCTCTGTGATATTTAGTTGTATTTTGAATATCTTTCTGCATAATGATACATAAGCAAGTTTGACAAAACACCACCTAAAACAGAAACATTGAAACATCTTTACTTCCACATGTTGTATAAATATTGCTGTAGTGATGCCACCAGGAGGCACTGCAGAGCATAGCAACAGACCCTGGCCTGTACCAGATGCTGCCAAGGTTTAGTACCTTCATCTCCGAGGGCGTGAGTACATTCATAAACCACTTATATCTGGTACAACTGCTTTATTAGCCAGTGTAAAATGGCTATAACCAATAAAATGGGAGATAGGTCAGACTTTTAGCTCTCTCATGCAAACATACACATAAAAACAGACCACTTTTTCTCTGTCTGATTTAAGTGTTCATTCTGGTCCGCAGAAACAAGGGCGCGAATCGAACTGAGTATGTGTTAAAAGAGACACGCGGGTGCGATGGAACAGTGGAGACATAAAAACATACTCTGCAAAGTGTTAACTTATATTACACGCGCAGGTGCGATTTACACGTGCAGGTGCAATTTAATTTTTTCCTAGAGAAATAGCATTGAGATTTGAGTTTTTCCTCGAGAAATATCATGGCTTGCAAACGAGCGAAGCATGGCAGTTGCTCAGTGTTCGGATGTACAAATGAACACAAAAGTATTTTTAGTTCCTTCATCCACGCCTCTAAAGAAACAATGGGTTATTTTTATTTTCTCTGGAAAAGCGCAGACTCAACTCCCAAAGATTTGTATAATGGTCCAACAGGCAGGAGACAGGTTAGTTAATCTTTCTCTCAAAATCGTTCGATACTGTTTATGCATCAGTAAGTCAAGCCAGACTATTATCAACTTCACATCGTTTCTTTGAGTAGGATGAAAATAATCTTATTTAAAGAAAGTGTTTAGCAGGATTGATTTTCTAAATGGTACGCATGTGCTGCTTTGTTTACGTTATGTGTATCTGCACATTAGGCTATAGCTGACAGTCGGCTGCTGTTCTCTCGGTGAGTTCAGGTGCAGCTTTTTACCTCGACGAGAGCGGACGATTTCCGGGCTTTAGAGAGAACAGAAACTGTGTTACACTGCACAACGAAGCTCTTACTGTATGTACATCATCGTGTCTGCATTGGTGAAAGCAGAGAGTGCAGAAACTGCGTTATACAATAAGATCTTCATTCTCGTGATCGACAGACTGTCATCTGCTGCTCAATGCTCATCACAGCAACATTTTATGTGATGAGAATCTAAATACTTCAAAAACTTCTCACGAATCAGTAATCTCGATATCTGTAATAGTAAAAACGTATAATAGCTGTAGTAAAACGTATTCAAGAGAGTTTCACATGTAATATGTAGCTATTTCATATGCAAGCATGTCAGCCAATCACAGCAGTGGGCGGTTACATTGAATCCCACAGCAGACACGCCCCTTCAAGCAGACCGTTCTAAGCAGAGGCTAAAATCAGGCTAGGAAAAATGCCTTTTATTTCTAAATTATGACTATTTTTGATCTAAAAAACATACTAACATTATAAGGGCAACCCAGGAAGCATTATAAAATAATACAAAAAACCCATGTCAGGGGACCTTTAAATATTGTGGTCGTTTTCCCTCACCCAGCTCATTCACATACAGCCAGAAAATTCCATGATGGCAAAGAAAAAACAAAAAAACTTTTGCTGATAATTTACTCACCCCCATGTCATCCAAGATGTCCATGTCTTTTCTTTCTTCAGTCAAAATGTAATTAAGGTTTTTGATGGAAACTTTCCAGAATTTTTTTCCATTTAATGGACTTCACTTGGTATCAAACTGTTCAAGGTCGCTGCAAAAACACGCTGCAAAGAAACCTTTGACGTTCTGTAGAGCACAGACACAGATACGCACAGAAGAGTTTGTTCCTCTGTATCGCCAATATGCTGTTATTATAGTTCAAACTGAGGGTGCCCTTGCATTCATTCGAGAGGTGTTTAGCACCTGTAGAATCAGGCCTGTGTTCATTCCTCTATTATGTAGCCACGCCCCTTTTCAGCTCTGTGATTTTTGTCTTCCGGTCTGTATTTTCACAGCGATCTTGTCTATTTATGAATGAATGGCTCATTTTAAACTCTTCCCGGTCTATTGAGAGTTGTTAAGACATCTGCTTTAAACATTACTATCCTTGTGATAACTTTTGTTAACTTTAAATTAAGTAAATCTACTACAAAAGCTAATTATTCCTGGACAGCAATGCCATAGAGATATACAGAGCGACTGCAAAAACGGAAGTTCAAAGACAATATTCTAAAGATGGCGACGCCCTTATTTCTCTGGTGCATAAGGTCTATATTGGTATCACAGGACTAAGTGTTATCTCTATCTCTTTTTCAGGTGCGTGTAAATGTTGTTCAGAAATAACCTGGCTTTGCTGATATACTTGATGAGATAGGTGAAGGCTTTAATGGACAATCCCACATTATATTTGGAGAAATATGTGAGTTATTCACACACTACATACTAACAATAACATACACATATTTACTTATTAAAAGTTACTTTTTTAAAGGGGTCATTTAGTTTTTTTAACAAATCCCTACCTTTAGAATTAAAGGGGTGATGAACTGAGAAATTAAATTTTCCTTGAGCTTTTGACATCTAAGAGGTCATCATATTAAGTATATCCTCTAAGTTTCAGAACTGAAAATGTCCTTGTTTGTCCAATAAAAGCTTTAATTGACACCAGGCTCAGCAAACGACTCATTTTTCAAAGTGGGGAACTAAGACGTCAAAGTGGATAAAACGCCACCCCCGAAGAAGAAGATCAATGCCTAGTGCAACACCAACACTAAATGCCGGTTTAGCCCTGCATTACACGCATAGCTAAATAACATAGATGCCTACCTCGTGATGACAAACCGGATTGAAGCTACTCAATAATAGAAAATATTGTGCAGTGCCTGGTTGTGGAAGAAGACAGTCGCTGCATATGCTTCCTCTGGATTCCAATAGGAAATTAGCATGCACTATTTTTAATGACATTCCAGCTGATAAGGCTAAAACATTGTCCGTCTGTTTGTTTCATTTCATAGCAGAGGATTGTTTTGTAAACAAGACTGGATTTGCAGACCGATTAAGGTTAAGAGCGGTGCTGTGCTGACTATATTGGATCTGACCGGAATGGTTGCAACACACGGACTCTGGGTCAATGTGTGGGCGAATCATTCCGGTTACCATTTTACAACAATGGAACTTTTCAAAACTATTTCCCCTTGTGCACCAGTGAGGTGTATTGAAACTCATTATAATATGCAAAACTTTCAAAAAGTCTTCAGTACAGAGATGACCATAAAAACAGAGCTTTTAGCTAGGCTCAAAACTAGGGTAGAAAATGGCCTATTACTTATTCATTTTGATGTTTTTGAATACAAAAAACAAGCAAACGTCATAAGTTGACCTTAGACAACAATATGATAAAATTTAAAAAGCCAGTTCATGACCCATTAAAGACCCTTGATTTGTTTTGCTGCTATACCTTTAAGGCTTCCATGTAAACTTGTTTTATGATTGGTTGACTTCTTTGGATGTAAAATAATGTTATTTTTGGACTAGTTTTTAAACTTACTGAATGTCTTCATAGTTTCACCTGTTTTATCTAAAAAATTCAAGGCAAATACTTTTTGGCTATTTTTTTTAAAGTCGGCATGAAATCAAATTTGACAAATCTTTTTTTATGTAATTGTAGTGTTTATTATAAATGATTTATCTGTGCACTTCATTATTTTTTTCATGTTCATGTACCCTTATAATCTTTAATGAAATACATTACCCTTCCCTCCCCCCTTCAAAACGACCTCTCTTCTCTTTCGGTAACGTGCCATTGCGAAATGTTACTGCTTTAATAGAAAGTTTTGTTTTCTGCTGTCTTTCAGCTCCATGAATTGATCCCAGCAGTGGTGACGTGTATTGTCAGTAAGCAGTTATGTTTGAGGCCTGACGTGGACAATCACTGGGCTTTGCGAGACTTTGCTGCTCGGTTGATGGCTCAGAGCTGCAAGACGTTCAGCACAACCACCAACAACATCCAGTCTCGATATCACCAAGACCTTTACTAAGGTAGTAGAACCTGTGTGTTTGCATGCTGACATTGTGGCTGGTGTGTTTACAAACTATTATTAGTTTTAACCAGGGCTGGGTATTGACACAAATTTCACAATTCGAATTCGAATTTCGATTCACAAGCTTGCAATTCGATTCAATTTCGATTCGATGCAATATTGATTATTTTGGATATCAGGTACAATACATGGTACATTTTCTCAAAGAAAACAAATCTCTTAACTAATGCTGTAAACTATGGGAGTCTGTTGTAGCCTACTATGCTTCATTAGCCTGCTATAATATTGGTAATTATATACTGATTTGTATACAAACACTTAAATTACTTTTATTTATTTTTATAATAATAAAGTTATATAAAATATAAACATTTAAATGGTGGCTATCATAAAAACTTGCCAGATTTATTCAAACATGCATTAAATATTGAAGAACATTAAAAATTATAATGAATATGTATTATGGTGCATATATTTAGCAAAATGCTCCACTATTGTTAATTTTTCTAGCTGACTGATGAGTTTATGGTCACTGGATATGGTTTTTCTGAGGTAAATGTGACGTTACAAGACATTGTTTACAAGTTGTTTTACTGACGTCTTTCCACGGTTGAAACACTGATTGAGCGATTCCATGTGACATGATATGGATTTCCGATAAAAATCTGAGATTTCGTTTTATATCAATAGTAACAACGCAAAAAGATTACTGCTATTTATTGGATAGGATGAGCGCTACAATTTTCCATTCATTCTTGGGATTTAAGAATCGATATCGATTTCGTAAAAAATGAGAATCGATTAAAATCTAGAAATTGATTTTTTTTTTAAACAGCTCTAGTTTTAACCAATTGAAACAAATACACCTTACAAGCAAAAACACAGAAATTAGTCTAAGAAGCTTAAAGTGTCCATCATTTTTATATGACTTTCTCTAATTGTCAGGCATTGTTAGATGATAGGACTCAGTGGACGACTCGTTATGGCTGCATTGCTGGACTTGCTGAACTTGGGCATGACGTGAGTTTTCTTCATTCACTATCTACTATAACAATATTTAATGCTTTGGAAGCACATTTATACTTAAAGGTGCTATATGTTTCTTCTAAAATGTATCTTTTTTTATTGCCTTTGTGTGAAGCGGTTGTAATCACACATTACAATGATCCACTTGTCGGGTTTTGCTATTACATCTGAAGGCCAGTATTCCTATTTCTATGTGAAGTCTCCGGGTCGAATTTTCTGCTAAATCCCTTCGGATGTGACGTTCATGCACACTCCCGAGTCTCTCTCCTTTTTTATATACAAAAATCTGGCGAAACACAGAGGTAAAGCAGCGCCGCCATTACTGCGTGCCTTGCTGCTAAGTAAGGTTGGTCCCGTAGGCGGCTGTGGCAGATGTTAGCTGTACAAAATGTTTTTTCTATGTAGTTTTTTTTTGTACGTATGCTATCCAGTGATGCCGAGAAGAGCGTGTTGTGTGGTTGGCTGTGTTAACAACAAATAAAACCGTTTGTGAAATTCACAAACCTTTGTTGCACATTGACTGCCCATGTTTACGGCCATACGGATTACACAGAGTTTGTGGTGCGCGGTAATACACTCACTCTGTTTGTCAAGTCAAGTCAAGTCAAATGTATTTATATAGCGCTTTTCACAACACAGATTGTATCAAAGTTGCTTCACAGTATCAATCAAGACAACTTAACAGTGTTTGTTTATTCATGAAAAAGACAATCAAGTTTGGTAGAGCTGATCAATGGTATGATGGGTCATTTAATTTGAATATCCCCAACTGAGCAAGCCAAAGGCAACAGTGGCAAGGAACCAAAAAACTCCATCAAGTGACCCGATGGTGTCCTAAAACTCCATTAGATGACCCAATGGAGAAAAAAAAAAACCTTGAGAGAACCCAGGCTCAGTCGGGGGCCAGTTCTCCTCTGAACTAGAGGCCAAATTTACAGTAACTGTAAGATAAAAAATTTATATGAATGCCAGGCTAAATAAATGCATCTTTAGTCTAGTTTTACACTGGGAGAGCGAGTCTGAGCAACGAAACAATATCAGGAAGGCTTTTCCAGAGCTTTGGAGCTAAATGTGAAAATGCTCTCCCTCCTTTGGTGTATCTGGATATCCTAGGAATGACCAGAAGCCTCGAATTTAGTGATCTTAAAGAGCGCGATGGATTGTAGGGCGATAAAAGATCTGTTAAATAGACAGGAGCTAAAAAAGTGTATACACTCACCTAAAAGATTATTAAGAACACCATACTAATACTTTGTTTGACCCCTTTCACTTTCAGAACCTCCTTAATTCTATGTGGCATTGATTCAACGAGGTGCTGAAAGCATTCTTTAGAAATGTTGGCCCATATTGATAGGATAGCATCTTGCAGTTGATTGAGATTTGTGGGATGCACATCCAGGGCGCGAAGCTCCTGTTCCACCACATCCCAAAGATGCTCTATTGGGTTGAGATTGTGTGACTACGATTGTGGGGGCTATTTTAGTACAGTAAACTCATTGTCATGTTCAAGAAACCAATTTGAAATGATTTGAGCTTTGTGACATGGTCCATTATCTTGCTAGAAGTAGCCATCAGAGGATGGGTACATGGTGGCCATAAAGAGATGAACATGCTCAGAAACAATGCTCGGGTAGACATTATTTGTAAACCCTAGAAATAATTGTGTGTGAAAATCCCAGTAACTGAGCAGATTGTGAAATACTAGAGCCGGCCCATCTGGCACAAACAACCATGCCAAGCTCAAAATTGCTTAAATCACCTTTCTTTCCCATTCTGACATTCAGTTTGGAGTTCCGGAGATTGTCTTGACCAGGACCACACCCCTAAATGAATTGAAGCAACTGCCATGTGATTGGTTGATTAGATAATTGCATTAATTAGAAATTGAACACGTGTTCCTAATAATCCTTCAAGTCAAGTCAAGTCAAGTAAATTTATATAGCGCTTTTCACAATGTCGATCTGCATCAAAGCAGCTTCACAGTATCAATCAAAACATAATAACAATGTTTCTCAGTGGAAAAACATCCACGTTTGGTAGAGCTGATCAAGGGTATTATTGATTGGTTAATTATTTGAATATCCCCGACTGAGCAACAGTGGCAAGGAACGTAAAAACTCCATCAAGTTACCTAATGGTGTCCTAAAACTCCATCTGGTGACCCAATGAAAAAAAAAAAAAACCTTGGGAGAACCCAGGCTCAGTCAGGAGCCAGTTATCCTCTGGCGTTTATGAACTAGAGGCTGGATTTATAGTAACTGTAAGGTAAAAATGTATATAAAATGTCTCTGTACAGACTTTAAACGCGAACCTGTGATAAACGCTGTTCACATGCGCATTGAGAATTGATTCTATAGTTATGTGCTTTTAAATATATGTGCGCAGGTTTGTAATTCCCTCAAGCCTGAACAAACTACTTTTCTTGTCTATAAATTTGATACAGAATTTTGTTATATTTTATCACTTCGGGGTAGGGACGTGAAACAAATTCACAACAACGCTTTATCTGTAGAGTGGGAAAAGGATCCTCCATAGGGAGAGGCTAGTTGGCACTTCAGCAATACATTGTTATCGTCATCGGGTCCAGGCTAAGGTCCTCGTCAGATCTGGATACGGTCTGGATCCGGCAGGCTGCGGGAAAACCTTGGGATAAACAAAGACACTCAAATTAGCGTAGATGCCATTCTTCTTATGATGTAACGAGTACATCAGGATTTAAAGGTGCTATCAGCGATGTCAGGCCAAAACAAAAATGATCACATTCATCTAATCTTTCTTAACAATCCGCTAGCTGCCCACCCCATAAGCAGGCTGTCAAAAACGCACCTCTGTAGGCAGCCTAAGCTCTGAGATCTGCACACAAAAACAATCGGGTAGAACCACCACTCATAATCAAAATAAACAGAGTTCAACCAATCACCGACAGGGGCGGGTGTTGTTTGTTTTTGCGCTCGTGCACGGCGCCTGCACGCCGAAGTCTGAGCTGAAGAATAAGCCAGCGCGTCTATCAACGGACCAGAAACAGTGAATATGGAAGATGCAAACAGAAAGTCACATCAACCACAATCGCTGATAGCACCTTTAAGGGAAGTGTTCCCAGTTCTTGCTGACCTAATCTATGCAGCCTAACATTGAATTACAGTAGTCTATAATGTATTATGTGTATGCTAGGGCAAAGAGATGCGTCTTTAATCAAGCTTTGAACTGACAGAGTGTGTCTGCTTCCCGGACAATGGTAGGAAGACTATTCCACAGTTTTGGTGCTAAATAGGAAAAGGATCTACCGCCAGCAGTTGATTTTGATATTCTAGGTATTATTAACTGGCCGGAATTTTGAGATCGCAATAGACGTGAGGGACTATAATGCGTTAAGACTCGCTCAAGTACTGCGGAGCTACACCATTTAGTGCTTTGTAAGCAATCAACAATATTTTAAAATGTATACGATGCTTAATAGGCAGCCAATGCAGTGTTGACAGAACCGGGCGAATATGGTCATACTTCCCGGTTCTGGTAAGAACTTGAGCTGCTGCATTTTGTACTAGCTGTAGTTTATTTATTAGGCGTGCAGTGCAACCACCCAGTAAGCGTTACAATAATCTAGTCTTCATGTCATGAACGCATGAACTAATTGTTCTGCATTCGTCAATGAGAGCATATGACGTAATTTAGAGATATTTTTAAGATGGAAAAATGCTGTCTTACAGATACTAGACACGTAACTTTTAAATGAAAGATTGGCACCAAAGAGCACACCCAGGTTCCTAACCGACGACGAAGACTTAACAGAGCAGCCAAGTGTTAGAAAGTATTCTATTTTATTTAATTAAATATTTAACGATATTATTGATCTGTGTTGTACTACTTTCATGTTATCACTGTGAAGCTGCTTTGGTACAATCTGTATTGTGAAAAGCGCTATATAAATAAATGTGACTTGACTATTCTAGGTTATTACGTGTGGATGTTTTTTGTCCAATAATAAGAATCTGTTTTTTTTTTCCTCAGAATTTAGTAGTAGGACATTTCTAGTCATCCAGTTTTTTATATCAGCTATGCATTCCATTAATTTTGTGAATTGGTAGGTTTCATTAGATTTTGAAGAAATATAGAGTGGAGTGTCATCAGCAAAACAGTGAAAGCTAATTCCATGTTTCCTAATGATATCACCTAATGGCAGCATGTACAAAATGAATAGCAGCGGTCCTAGTACTGAGCCTTGCTCTTCATTTACTGCTACAAACTGATAACGGTCAGATAAGTATGATTTAAACCATACTGATGCAATTCCACTAATGCCAACATAGTTTTCTAGTCTATTTAAAGGTGCAGTGTGTGATTTTTAGCGACATCTAGCGGTTCGGTTGCGAGTTTGCACTAAGGGCTCAGCCCACTGCTCACCCCTCCCTTTCGAAGAAGCTACGGTTGCTAAAATGGGACAAACAGCGAGGGAGAAGAACCACATTAAACTATGCAGCTATATATTTTTTTCTAACAGGGTAGTAAAAGTTTAGCTGGCTAATATGAGCTGTTACTGTGGCTGAACTGGTTAAAGCGTAAAGCCTTGTTTATACTCGACGCGTCCGCATGAGCCCTGATTGTATGACATTATTGTATCATGATTGTATCATGTAATTGTAAAAATTACATAATTGTATCAGCGCGCGCATCTCCGCATCCCATAGACACCATTTACTACACACAATAGGCTTTTTTCTCTGATTTTGAAAACTCTTCGCGATTGACTTAGATCTCTTCCAAGATCGACGGGTTAGTGATTCCTGTAACGTACTGTTTTACGGTCAATGACATGAGTACTAATCAACTGTCTCACAAACGTAACCTGCACATTTATCCCCAAATAGCTAAGCCATAACACAGCGAGGGAGAACTAAGTTACAAGGAAACAATCCAACTACATATTTTACATAGGGCTGGGCGATATGTCAAAAATATTTTATCGCTAATCGCCTTAAACAATATTGCGATATCCGATTATATCGTCTACCCAAGCCCCGCCCCCAACACGCCCCGCTGCGTGTTATAGGCCATATGTCATGTTATTTTAGTCAGATATGACGCCGCGACTGTGACACGATTTCACCTCAGATGAGCAGCTGAGCGTCTAAGCCAACGCGCCGCAATCTATCGCAAATCAAAGTGAAAGTAAGTCACAGAATATTAAATCTTACCAGGCTGTTGGCGCTCTCTCTTATTGCCGTCTTTGCTGATTTTGATATTAGCTGATGATGATCAATAAAATGCAGCTCATCTGTTGCTTTCGGTGACGTGCACTTTATTAAATCTGCATATAGCACGGGAATTGAAGATCGGATTTTGGCTATATCCATTTTGCAAAAACACATTTATGTGACCAGGTGTAATGGAATCATTTTGATAAATCAGATAGCTATCCGGTCTCAGAAAATGCATGAAGTGGCAGGTGTAAACAGCCCCGTTGAGTCTGGCTGCACTTTATCTAATGATAGCCAGGAATTTAGCTAGTTTAATTTAATGGTTGGCACGTTAAAGGTTTTACTTCGGTTAGTTTGAGCTTGAACGAGCATAAATCATTAGCTTTGTTGTTGTTAGTTTTGCTAAAAATTTCAACACTGTTCTTATCGCATAGCCTATGTGTTTGAAACGAATTTCGTTTTGCGAGGAGAAATGAAAACAATATACAACAGAACAGAACAGAAACAAATTTGATGATTGTAAGAACAGTGAATGCGTGTTGATGTCAAGGTGACAGATGCTTCATAAGGTCCGATCTCTTTCTTTTCTTTTTCTTTTTTTGGCGTTATCGACTGATTTAATGATAAGTTAATTTCCTAATTATAACGTGCGATTTAAAAAAAAAAAATTTAACTTGTATTCAAACTATAATATATTTGTTATTTTATTTGTCTAAAATTAAAACCAATTGTTTTGTTCTGCATGAGAGTTGCGAGGTCTACTTAAGCCGCTTAATAAAAATTACTGCTTTATTTATTTAAAAACAGAAGTTACTAATAATTATATTTGGGTATTTTATTTATTTATTTTTGTTCATGTTTTAATCTAAAGCAAAGTATAACGCTCTCAATATCTACTGTAACGGACCTCCCAACATTGCAAACTCTGAACGCGTGCATGAGATATTCAAAGCAACGCAATTTCTTCATCCGTTTGCAATATAACGAAATTTTTATTTTAATTACAATGGTCATGTTTTTATTTTTTTTTAGTAGGCCTATTTATTATGTGCAACATTTAAATTAATATTCAGAAACGGGTAAAGTTACTTTTCTGATGAACTTTTATACTAAACCAAAATAAAATATTGGAGATGTCTCTGCTATTCTGAATTAACAGGATAGTTATTTTTTCGTCTGCAGAACAAAAAGATAAAGATCAAGAAATCCAGGAAAAAAAATGTTTAGCAGAATTACGATAGTGATAAATGATCTTTGACAGGTAACACATTCTCAAAGTCGCATACATAGTCCAACACAGACTTCGTGTTGCTGTTGGGGCTGTCAGCGCCGAACAACAGGCACACATAGCCTACAATATTAAGTTTAGGCCTACTGTTAGAAAAGTTCAGCGAGTGATTTTATTTGTCCTTTGTTCTTTAAACAACATTAATTATTGGCACCGAGTACAGGCTGTCAATGCACAGATTCAATAGACACAGGCAAGACAAACCGACTGTTTACGGGGATATTTCGAACTTGAAAAAAGATGTGTAATGACGTCTTTCCATGGTTAAAACAACCATCTTCTGATGTTTAAATTATGTTTATTATTTCATGCTATAAATTAACAAGAAGGATATTTGTGAGATATTGTATGCACATTTGTCCGTGCACGAGAAGCGGCTGTGTACAGCTCAGAAAACAGCGCTCATGCAGATGTGTTCTCTCGCGTCTTGCGCTTAAAGAATGCTATCAAGAAGAATCGATTTTCTATTCCAAACCCTACTAACTAGCCTACAGAAAATATTTAAATCATGCTATTGCATGTAAATAAATATGTGTATAATTATAGGGCTATGTGAAATATGTTTGTCTTTTTTTTTTTTTAATTGACGATTATCGTCTGGAAACAGACTTCGATATCGATATTGCGATACTTGCGAGACATCGTCGATATACGATAATATCGTCATATCGCCCTGCCCTAATTTTACACCACTCACATAGAAAAAGACAATACTCGCAGTGTTTATGGCTAGCTTCCAGCTTTCTGCTGCTTCTCTTTCAAGGTAGTGACGAAACATGTTCTGTAGCGCTGTTTGTTCGTGTTCGGCTATGGTAGAAACATGGGTAACGCTTCCTTTTACAGTCCAGTTACCCATGTAAATACTATGTACTTATTTTAGTAACTACAATTACTGGGTAATAACTAGTACTAACCCTGAACCTACCCCTAAACCTACCCCTGTTCCATGTAATACCTTAAATTAGCCAGTACTTTCTAGGTAAGTACACTGTAAGTACACTGTAAGTACTGTACTGTAAAAGGAAGCATTACCGAAACATGACGTCACAATATGTCGATCTTCATAGAAGGGGGTGCCCGCGGTTATGTAGATAAAAATGTCTCATTCTAAGGTAATAAAAACATTACGGTTTATTAAGTAAGTTCTTTATAAACTACTGAAAACATAGTTATGGATGTCATATTGCATTTCTGTTACACAGTAAAAAACGCAGTGTCAAAATGACACTTAAAGTGGTAATTTTAACACTACTCCGGATCATATATGGTCCCACTCTATCTAGAGTAAAAAGTACACTGTTTGTAGTGTAGAAATTACAGTGTTAATACAGCACCGTACAGTGTAGAAAAATTACACTATGAGTGTAAAGTTTTACACTTAATTTTTACACTCTGTGGTTTTAACACCCTTGGTGTTGATTCAAATCCAAATTTCACATTTCCAAATTTACACTATAAGTGTAATTTATAAAAAGTACTCTGTTCAGTGCAAAAAACTATTTACTCTATATAGTTTTAATGAACAATCTTAGACATAAAATCAAGAGTATTTAGACAGATGTACAAATCCAAAGTTTATTCAACAAATGGGCAAAGTGGCTCCTTTAAAACATATGCCATATGTGAAAAAGTCAAATTGTCACATTCATGAGGAGTGTAGGTTCCACTGTTCCACTGAATGTAGCCTTAGTTTGACGCTTTATCCACTCTCCTTGTCCACATCCAATTCAATGAATCCACAGGACAACTCTTGATAAATATCTTCGTTTATTTAGTAATCCACAAACATCAGTACAGTAACGTTACAAAGTATAAACGATTAAATAAAGGTAAAGGTGAAGGTAAAGGTCAAAAAACTGTGTGGCTTCACTCTTCGTGCAACTGTCCGTCCACGCAGCAAGCCCACCCAATGAATGACACGAGAATGAGCGTCACCAACTCTAGCCACACACACACAGAAGCAGCTCCGCGTCACACACACACACACACGTCAATCTAGACAACCATTCTAGATAATGACGTCAACCTGCCTGCTCTAGATAACCACCCAACTAACTCTATAAATATCTGCAAGCACTGTAAACATTTTTCCCAAAACAAATCATACAAATCACAGTTTAACACACAAATCAAATCATTCATCAAACAACTGCATTTAGGCTCCTACATTACCGGCCCCTAATTGTTATCAATGTCCTTGAAACAATTATAAAAACTTAAATCAAAGGAGCCTGAATGATAACTAATAAACTATTTAAAGAAATATTCTTGGTCTTCGCCCTATCCGAAATAGGGTCTTGCCTTCGGAACAGCTTATGCGTCGTCCTCCAATCCTTGAAGTAGACATAGCTTTGTTATCGGGCGACAAAGCTCGTTGCTCTTAGTCTTGACTTTCACCTGACGAACGAAGCCTTTCTTGTCAGGAAAAATCTCCACAATTCTTCCAAGTGGCCATGATTTTCTGGATGATGAATCATCCATGATCAGCACTACATCACCAACACTGAAGTTTCTTCCAGGTGTGAACCATCGTTGACGTTCTTGGAGCTGCATTAGATATTCTTTACACCAGCGTTTCCAGAATATATCAGCGAGGTACTGGACTTGTCTCCATCCGCGGCCAGCGCACTGGTCATGGAGACCTTCATCATCCAAAAGTTGTTCCTTCACTGTGGTGTTAAGAAAGGTCTCAAGCTGTTGCAATCCAGACATCCATTTTTTCCAGCTCTTAATGACATTATCAGGCAGATCTTCATCCCAACTATACTTCTGCATCACTGGGGCGAGAAAACCCAACGGATCGTAAATGGAACAGAAGAGGGAAAGTAGGCCTCTTCTAGTGTATGGTCGAGCTTTGAGGTTGATTTTGAACTTGAACTGATCCGTTTCGGCGCACCACTGTATTCCCAATGCTCTCTCCATTGGCAAGTAATTCTCATTCAAGTTCAAATCCTGGAAACCCTGGGCCTTTTCCTCTTCAGGAATGGAGTTGAGCACCCTTCGACTGTTACTTGACCATTTTGTAAGTCGAAATCCACCTTTTGCCAACATATTCCTCAAATCAGCGCAAAGAGTAATTGCTGCTTCTTCACTTGTGACTGACTTAAGACAATCGTCTACGTAAAAGTTTTTCTTCACAGTTTTGGCAGCTTCTGAACCAAACTCATCCTCAAAGTCTGTAGCACATTTTTTCATTGCAAAGGTTGCAACGCTTGGCGAAGAAGTCGCGCCGAAGATGTGGACCATCATCTTGTATTCGACGAGCGCCTGCTCATAATTCCCATCAGGCCACCAAAGGAATCTTAAGAGATCCGTGTCTTCACTTCTGACCCTGATCTGGTAGAACATAGCTTCCACGTCGGCCATGACCGCCACGGCCTCCTGCCGGAACCTTAAGAGAACCCCCACCAGCGAGCTGGTTAGGTCCGGTCCCTGCAAGAGCCGTTGGTTCAGTGATGTTCCTTGAAAGCTCGCTCCACAATCAAAGACAACACGTAGTTTTTGCTTAACTGGATGTCTAACTCCGTGATGAGGCAGATACCATGTTCGTCCCTCATTTGGCTGACATTCAACGCTATCCAGCTTCACAGGGTAGCCTTTCTTGAGCGTATCATCCATAAACGCAACGTATTCTGCATGAAACTCGGCATCTCTGGAGAATCTTTTCCGTAGGTTCAGTGCACGTTGCTCTGCGACTGATCTGTTGTTTGGCATATACAATGACTTGTTCTTCACTGGCAGGCAAACACTGTAATGGCTGTTCACAAGTTTTGAAGACTGAGACGCCATGTCAATAAACTGATGATCATCTTTGGACATTTCGATGTCTTCACTTTGTCCAGCATCTGGAAAGTCCAGCTTGAACTGCAGCTGCCAGAGCTCTTCTAGTTTGGCTACTGAGATACGATTGGTGGTGACTCCAGTCAATGTGTTTGTCTCCCTCGTATCGCTTTCGCCTCTGAGTGGTCCATTTACCGTCCATCCTAATATCGTTCTCACGGCGTATGGGCCGTCGTCCACGCTGCTAACCACCTGCAGTGGCTCCATCGCCTTGGGAACATTTGCTCCTATGAGTAATCCGACCTCTGCTTGGATAGTGGGAGTTTCACCTCCTTTAAATGAGGCCAACTGTCGATATCCTCTTGACAGGGAATATTGTCTTTGGTTACGGAGATATGTTTCTGTGAAAACACCTCGGGAAGTTCAATAAAGTGGTTGCCATCCAAGCCACTGATTTCCAGTCCATTCACGATGCAGGTGTTAACAATAGATTCATTCCCCATTGTTTGTAACAAGTATGTTATCAAGTATGTTGTATGTTGTCACTGCATCGGTTCCCTTTTGTGCCTTGACACGCACTGGAATGATTGAAAGAGCACAGTTTTCCTTACCGGCCCCGGTGACTGCAAAAGTTTCCTTCGTGTGTACAAGAGCGCTTGAAACGGATTGCGGTCCATAACGCTCGCTTGTAGTTGTTTCTTCACATAAGCCTTTAGTATCCATGTGCAGCAATGTGGGATGCAGTCGGGAGCATTCTTGACATTGAGCTTTCTCTTTACAACTACTGCTCATGTGGCCATACTTCAAGCATGCAAAACAAAGACCTTTGCTCCACAGGAAGTCGTTTTTTTCTTTGTGCGGCTTGCACTTGAGTTTTCTGCAGACTGCGAGACTGTGTTGCTCTCCCTTGCAATAAACACAGGGCTTGTTGTATGCGTCTACAGAGGCATTCTGTGTTTTTGGTGTTGGTTGTTTGTCACTTTCGGTCTTGAATTTGTTTTCAGTTTGGGAGGAGACAATGGCCGCCGTGTATACTTTCTTTGGTCTGAACATCTCTGGGTACTGTAGTTTGGGTTTCTGTTGTACCGGTTGTTTTGGTCTGGTGGTGGTTTCTTGAATGTTTCCGTAGAGTGGGTTTAGTACATATCTGACTTGCTTGTTGACGAATTCGACAAAATCCTTGAACTTCGCCCTTTTCTTTGTTTTTTTCTTGTAGGTGGCATGCAGACCTTCTCCAAGCTTCTTTGAGCTTGTATGGGAGCTTGTTAACCAAAGCCTTTATGTTAGCTGTGTTGTCCAAGTCTTCCATGTAGCTTATATCAGTCATTGTGTTGCAGCAGCCTGTAAGAAACAATGCAAAGGACTGCAGTGCAACGCCATCTTCTGACCTAATTGTCTGCCAATCCAACGCCTCCTTTATGTAAGCTTCTGCTATCTTGTAATCATCACCAAAAAACTCCTTCAGCATTTCTTTCGCTTTGGCATAACCTGCTGAGGGTTCCATGTGAATGCAACTTTTTACCAACTCATGTGGTTGTCCACTTGTGTACTGCAACAGAAACTGTAGACGATCACGACTGTCACCAGTGCGGCCCTCAATTCCATGTTCAAAAGATCTGATAAAGGATTTATACTCAAGCGGGTCACCCTTGAATGTTGCAATAGCAACATTACTCAGGGAGTAATGTGGCCTTGTGATTCTTCACGAGGTACTCAGTGACGTCGACTTGCTGAGAAATAGCCTTGCATAGACTATCAAGCACAGGTCCGTCGTTGGGGTCCATGTTCAGATACCGACGAGGCTCTTTGTGGCCTTGCTAGATGAACCTTGTTTTCAAGCTTGGGCATAACTGGGGTGTATTGTGATGGTGATTGGTATGTTATGTTCACCTTTGTTTCAGCGATCTGTTCATCATCTTCTATAATGCTCTCTGCTGCTTGTGTGCATTCATATCTTTGCAAAACTTCCATTTTTGCATATGACTCTGAAAGAGCAGTCTGCATTGCATGCATCTCCCTTTTAGCCTTTATCGCAGCTTTAAACTCCGCTTCTTCCTTTTCTATAGCTAACTTCTCTCTTAAAGCTGCCGCCTTTGCCTTTAATGAAGCACGCTCCATTTCTGCCTTTATTCTCACTAAAGATGTAGATGATAATGTACTTCCACATTGTGATCCGAATCTACTTGAGCGTTTCATGCTGGGTTTTGAAGATGTAGTAACATTAGACCTACTATCTGTGTGCATTACTTGTTTATTGTACTCTTCAGCCTGCTCAGAGCGTTTCATGACCTCTTTCATCCATTCCTCGCATTTCCAGAAGAAATCATTCATTTTCTTATTTTTAGGATCAAACCAATTCTTTTGGTCATCCGAGAATTCTTCATCAGACATAAATGTTCTCAAAGCTGAATTTGAGTCGGAAAATTCCTGTTGCAAACCAGCGAAGTCCACACGCAATTTATTTTTAACGATGTCAGCATTTGCGTCATCTTCCATTAATTGCACGATATGCTTTATCATGTTCGTGAGCTGGGATAGCTTATGCCTGCGTGCATTAAGTTGTCAGTTCTTGTGTTGTTCCACAGCTTTCTCAGTAAATTTTACTGTCCGTTTTTCACTGTATTGTTCATCCATGATGAGTAAATGTTTACACACCTTTTAATGCAAATATCAAATCCGTAGAGTGAACTTATCACACGTGAACTGTATTTATTTATTTATTTCTCTCTCTGCGCGCGCGCCGAGTAGTTTCAGTTTCGTTTCTTTAACGATCCTCAGAAAAGCAAAGAAAGCTACAACTTACGGTTTTCCCCGTGAAAGTTTCCTCCTTCCGTCCTTCGTCTCGAATCAGGTAGTTCCAAAATCCGTTAATCCTTGAGGAGCTAGTTTTTTGACTAAATGTAGGTTCCACTGTTCCACTGAATGTAGCCTTAGTTTGACGCTTTATCCACTCTCCTTGTCCACATCCAATTCAATGAATCCACAGGACAACTCTTGATAAATATCTTCGTTTATTTAGTAATCCACAAACATCAGTACAGTAACGTTACAAAGTATAAACGATTTAATAAAGGTAAAGGTGAAGGTAAAGGTCAAAAAACTGTGTGGCTTCACTCTTCGTGCAACTGTCCGTCCACGCAGCAAGCCCACCCAACACACACACGTCAATCTAGACAACCATTCTAGATAATGACGTCCACCTGCCTGCTCTAGATAACCACCCTACTAACTCTATAAATATCTGCAAGCACTGTAAACATTTTTCCCAAAACAAATCATACAAATCACAGTTTAACACACAAATCAAATCATTCATCAAACAACTGCATTTAGGCTCCTACAAGGAGTTTTGCAAAAAAAAGAGAAAAAGCATAAAATCACCCAGTTTGCCCAATCACCCAATCACCCATTAACATACATAACATACATTGAACAAGATTGCAAAAATCTACTTGTCAACAGTTGTGTAGCATCCATAAATGCAGTCCCTCTTTGTTCCATCAGCAAGGAGGTATAGTAGTAGGCCTATTTAAGTTGATCTCCCCCGGCAGCGAGCAGGTATGCTGTGTTGTCCGTTCAATGCAACCAAGGTGTTCTTGTATGCTGGTCTCTGCCAAAGACAAAAAAAAACAAAAAAATCAAAGTCAGCTCTCCAATAGGCGGTCTTTATAGTTTTCCACAATAAAGTCAACTCAAATGGCAATATTTTAAGGCAGACAATAAATAGTGACGGAAATGTCCAAATTTACCCTTTTGAAGACAACAAGGTGTTGTTCAGCTTGATATGAGCACATCTTTCCAGGTCTTTCCAGGATGGTGAAATCAAATCAAGGAGGAGGCAAATTGATGCAAGATCGCTGCCCCATTCTAAATTACAGATGAGATAAGATGTAACAACTTGAAAAAAATGCAAGAAAATGCGACAACAAAAAAAAATGCATGAACGTGTTTAGATAGTCTTATTCTGAACTATAGTCTTACCTGAATCATCAGTTTCATCATCTTTCACAGCAGAGTCAATCAGTTCCTTGAAGCTCTTGGGAGAAGCAATTTCAGGAACTAAGCTGAGGTCTTCTAACCAAAAATCAAAAACAAACAAAACAATCAACAGTTACATAGCATAATGACAACCATATCTCTCTCAATGCCGGGCAGAGTAGTGCCATTCACACCTGCTTTAACGTTCGTCTTGGGTGACGCACAAGTGAACAACTCGAAGTTCAGCTGTAAACGCCCCCCTGACGCATTGATTCAATTGTTCTGATGAGGTCTAGGCGGTAACGCTTCCTTTTACAGAACAGTACTTACAGTGTACTTACAGTGTACTTACCTAGAAAGTACTGGCTAATATAAGGTAAGTACATGGAAGGTAGGTAGGTTTAGGGGTAGGTTCAGGGTTAGTACTAGTTATTACCCAAGTAATTGTAGTTACTAAAATAAGTACACAGTATTTACATGGGTAACTGGACTGTAAAAGGAAGCGTTAACGTCTAGGGCCACATTCTTTTATTAGAGGGTTAGTTCACCCAAAAATTTTAATTCTGTAATTTACTCACCCTCATTTCAATCCAAACCCGCAAGACTTTCTTTTATCTTTGAAACACAAATGAAGATCTTTTTGATGAAATCTGAGAGCTTTCTGTCCCTCCACAACTACCACTTTGACACTTCAAAAAGTTCATAAAGAGATCTTTAAAACTAATCCATATGAACCTAGCAGTTTAGTCCAAATTTAATTTTTCTTCTGTTTATGTTTGTTGATTAATGTTAATATGTGAATAAAAGTCTAAATTCAATCTATTCATCACAAAGCGATTTGAGTCTCTTTTTTCACATAGCTCAATTTATACAAGTTAGATTTATGAACTCTTTATGACCTGTTTGAAACCTACATTATGGCCCGTCAAAATGGTAGTTGCGTGGACTGTCAATGGAGGGACAGAAATCACTCCGATTTAAAAAACATTAATTTAAGTTTCGAAGATAACGAAAGTCTTCCAGGTTTGGAATGACATGAGGGTTTGAAGGCAATTTTACACTTTTAGGTCAACTAACCCTTTAACTTTTTGCAGTTTAATATCTTGAAATTACACAATTCATGAAGACACAATCACCATGCCATTAAAGGGATCGTTCCCTTTGAAATACATTTTTAATATGTTTTAGCTTACCCAAGATGTAGGTGAGATGTCTTTGTTTCCACAGTATTTTCAATTTTTATATTTTTAGGTCAAACCGTTCTTGTCTGTAAGTCATATAATGGAGGTCTATGGTCACCACCTCAAAGTGCATGCACAGAGAAGTCCAAATTAAACATGATTTAATGACTCATAAATGTAAGTACACATTGATGGCCTAAGACACGAAACGAGCGGTTTATGTGAGAAAACGAACAGTTTTTATCTAGTTTTTACCTCTTGTAACCACAGCCATGTCCAAGTACTCTGAGTGCGAGGGCGCTTCTGTCTGCTGCGCAAGTGCCGGAAAGCCCCGGAAGTGATCTCTTCGCGCATGTACGTCACTCATTGTTTACACAAAGATTTTAGAAGTGTTATCCTTCACTGTGAAGATTTAAACATATTTAGATATACAGGAAATTGGACATTTTTTTTCCGCAACTGTGCGAGAGATCACTTCCGGCACTTTCTGGTGCTTGCGCAGACTGAAAGCGCCCGTGCCCTCAGATCACTTGGACGTGGCTGTGGTTACAAGATGTAAAAACGATATAAATACTGTTCGTTTTCTCACACAAACCACCCGTTTCGTGTCTTAGGCCATCAATGTGTACTTACATTTACGAGTCATTAAATCATGTTTAATTTGGACTTCTCTGTGCATGCTCTTTGAGGTGGAGGACCTGCATTATATGACTGACAGATAAGAAGTGTCAGAATCAAAATTGAAAATACTGTGGAAACAAAGACACCTACATCTTGTATGCCCTTGAGGTAAGCTAAAACATATCAAAAATGTATTTCAAAGTGAACTATCCCTTTAATGACAATCAAGACACAATCACCAACGACACATGTAAATTCCAGTTCTGAAAAAAGGCATTGTGTGGTTGCCCACATAGGTTTAGATTTTTCATGTTCATTCGTCATGTACTAAAATTTGTACAGCACATAGAATTCAAAATATAATGACACTCACAATTCTGGATTAATCTTCAGCATTCTGTTGCTTTCTTCATTTCTCTTTGCAATCTCCTGATAGGAGCTTCCTTCACTTGATACTGCAGGGGTCTGGGCAAAATCTATTGAAAAAGGATTACAAATATTTGTCAGTTAAGGGCAAAATTCAGTAATGCAAGCAATACAATTTAAATTAGGGCTGTAAATATAGTAAAAAGTAATTGAGATTACCATTAATTTTGATTAAGCTGAGAGCTGACTATAAAGCATGGGTGTCAAATTGTAAAATTATTTCTATTCACATCCTTCATTTTAGGATTAATGAAATGAATGTTACACATTAGTATCCATAAAACATTGTGCAGTGTTCACATGTAGGCATGCCTGAAACAGTTTAAAATGCATTTCAACTGATTAAATATATTTAAATAATTTAAATGAGTAAAGTGAGTAATAAGGAACCTTAAATTGAACTTGGTTTACTACATTCGATTTAAACAACATTTAGAATTTGTTTTACCCATAACTTATTAATGGTATTTATAATGTGAACAGAAAATACAGATTCATATTAATAAAATACAGACAGATAAATGGTTAGTACATAGTTTATAATAACATGCAGTATGAATTGATTAAGACTGATTATGATCTAAAGTACCTGTCCTGTATGCTCTGCCAGTGCTCACGCAAATACCTGTAAACTGAACTGGAAGACAGACGGATTTATGGATTAGCTTTAACTCAATTTCACAATGGAACTTAACGGTCATAAAAAAAACTTGACGCAAATATGACGACATGATATTCAGTGTTAAGAACAAGCATTGTTCTACTTAAACACCATGTTAATAAACCGCATGTGTCACGAAAACTGAATTGTTAACGTTTTATTGTATAACAGCTACTTTTATACACACAAAACAAATCTAAAATTACCATTTGAAGAATTCTCTCAAAAAGCCCACATGGTGACGCCCGCTTCAGACCTCCTCGTCAGCTTCAGCGCCAGGCTCGTCTTTAACCCCAGGCCTCGACGCGACTGGAGGCGGGAATGCTTACTTTCATGAAGGCTGTCAACAAACCAAAATGAAAAAAGCTATATATACACGCACACAAAACTAATTGTAAGCACATTGCAACCAATTTATTTACCAATTTTATCGGCATGAGAAACATTTTCTTTTTCTTCTGTAACGTTACATCTCTGCATCTCAGGAACTTGACGAGCTTCCTTAACCCAGACAAAAACGCGCAGTTGATCATTTCTAAATGTGTTCACCGTTATAGTTTACTAAAAATGTTAACAAATGCATGTAAGTTACTATTTAATATTTAGAAAGAGAAAAGCAAATCAACCTACCGACTTGTTCCTTGCATGAAGATAAAATGGCGCTGTCGTCTTCTGAGGCAGCATTCATCGAGGGGCGGAGTCAATACAATTCGGCGCGTCTTTTTGCACTTTCAGTGTAAAAGTATAATTACACTACGTGGCACCCTGTAGGCTACACTGAAGAGGAGTACTTTTTAACACTGTAGATTGTTAATCCAACACTTTAGGAATAGATAACTTTTAACACTGGAATTTTTACACTGCTGATTTTACTGTGTAGATACTCGACATTTTTACACATTGCACCTTTAAAAGAATGTTGTGGTCAATTGTGTCAAATGCAGCACTAAGATCAAGTAACACTAATAAGGAGATACAACCACGATCAGATGATAAGAGCAGATCATTTGTAACTCTAACGAGAGCTGTCTAAATACGGACTGAAAATCCTTGCAGATATCATTTCTTTTGAGAAAGGAACACAGTTCAGTCTTTGACAGAAAAGGTAGATTCAGAGATCGGCCTGTAATTGACTAATTTTGTATGATCAAGTTGCATTTTTTTTTTTAACAAGCGGTTTAATCATAGCCAGCTTAAAGGTTTTTGGTACATATCCTAGCAACAAAGACAAATTAATGATATTAAGAAGAGGATCTATGACATCTGGAAGCATCTCTTTCAGTAGCTTAGTCGGTATAGGGTCTAACATACAAGTTGTTGATTTTAGATGAATTAACAAGTTTGCGAAATTCTTCCTCTCTTATAGCAACAAATAAATAAAATAATTCCTCAGGGAGCCTACAATGCATTCCCTGATCCGATTCTGTAGTAGACAGTTGCATAGTTAGAATTTTGTCCCTGATATTATCAATCTTATAATCGAAGAAGTTCACAAAGTCATTACTGCTGTGTTGCTGGGACACTTCTGGGCTTGAAGCTTTCTTTTTTGTTAGTTTAGCCACTGTTTCAAATAAATTCCTAGGATTATGTTTATTTTCTTCTAATTGGGTTGAAAAATAAGCAGATCTAGCAGCTTTTAAGGCCTTTCTGTAAGCAATCGAGCTCTCCTTACATGAAACCTGAATACCTCTAGTTTTGTTTTCTTCCATCTGCGCTCCATTTTTCTGGCTGCTCTCTTAAGGGCCTGAGTGTACTCGTTGTACCACAGCATTGGACTATTTTCTTTAATCTTCTTTAAGCGCACTGGAGCAACTGCATCTGAAGTGCTGGAAAAGAGAGAGTTAAAAGTTTCTGTCACAATATCAAGTTCTTCTAAGCTATCCGGTATGTTGAAACTGATTAGGAAGATTATTAATAAAGCAATCTTTAGTGGCAGAAGTTATAGTTCTAACATATTTATAACAGGCTTTGCAGCCTTTGATCGTTTTTTTTTTTTGTTTTTTTTTCACATACTGTAGCTGCAACATAGACTTAAAATACTCCGTCACTAATTGTCGTACAAATAAAATCAATACATGATTATAAACTTTAGAGGGTCTTCTTTTTTTGTGGAAACTCTTGTTAACATCAAAACCTTGTCTTTTTGTAAAATAAATAAAACAAATCAGGGTGCATTTTCAGCTCACTCTGTCTCCACAATAATCTTTCTGAAACATGTCCGGAAAATGAACCGTAACTCCGTAAATACTTGTCACAGAGACACAAAAGTTTTCTCTGCATAAGGCTGAAATTCTCTTCTTTTAAATGAAGCAACTTATATAAAAAAACAACTATTCTCAGTTGATGTAATCTGTATGAAAACAGAGTGATGTCGGTCTTTTCCTCTCACCTAATTATAGCGTAATGTGACACGCCCACTGAGAGCACACGCTATTCAAACGCTGAATGTTGAAGCAAGCCATATAACGCCCACATCAGCTGGACTGAGTTTATTACAAATCTTCCCTCGTCCTAACCTTTCGTCTTGCTGTGCAGTGAGGAATAATTTCTGGAAAAGTTACCTAGGTTACCTGTTTCTTTTAAAGAGCACACGGAATTAGCTGATGCTGTAAGTCCTCATTTATTCTTAAGTGCTTTGTTCTAATCGCGTTATTGAATAGTCTCTGTAAACTGCAAAAAGACTGTTTAAATATGAAATGCGCGCACAAACAGATGCGCGTGTGTTTCATTCACTTTCGCTCCTACATTAGTAAGACTATATAAAGACTAGGCTAATGAGATTTGTTCTATTTATTGTTCGATTTTGACACACGAATAATTCGCGCAATGGTTTTATTTTTTGATCAGCTGTTTGTATAATGAGTGCTTCCACACTGAACGCGAATGTGCTGCGGTGAAAAAACTACTTATTTTTTTCGCTTCGATGTCTCTTTTTTTTTTACTTTTGAGGTGAAATAAAAGGCTTCAGCCAATCATATACAAGGAAACAAAGGTGACGTGATCGCAACAATGACGGATCTTCTGATTGCTTGTGTGTCGAGTCGTCTGTGAATGAAAATCTGAAACAAGGACTGGCGGACCGTTGTGCTCATTCCGTTCGTATCGAGCCTTAACCGGGTGTTTACAAGGCTTTTCAGTCAATTTGAGCCTTCAATCCGTTTACTAAAAGAATTTTGGTACCGTGACATCCCTAGGGTGCACCCAAAACCTTTTTTTTCTGCTTTTAAATAGAAATGAAAAGCTTGTCTTCACTGGATGATAATGATGGTGATGAAGAAGCTATGTCCCGCAAGTCATAGCATTGTCCTGCATTTAATTTTTGTCTGCATCCTTTTATTTAATCGTCCTTTAAATTATTTTTCCATATAAAGTATTATTTTTAAAGTAGGCCAATACATTTTATCATACATATTTCAAAGTTAAGGATTCATTATTTTGATATGTGCATTGTATTAGCTTGCATTGGATAACAGTTGATTAGCTTATATTTAACAAAACATACTATTTTATATTATTTAATATTTTATATCTTTAACATATGAGCAGAAACTGTCTAACTAAAGCTTATTTGATGTCTATTTTATAGTAAAAACTTTATAAGTCTATTTTCGTTCTAGGCCAGAGGTGGAAAGAGTAATAAAATATGCTACTCAAGTAAAAGTACTACTACTTCAATAAAATTTTACTTAAGTACAAGAAAAAGTACTGGTCTAAAAATCTACTCAAGTAAAAGTAAAAAGTAGCTCATTTAAAATTTACTCAAAGTAAAAGTTACTGAGTTACTTTTTTAACACCAGGGTGGAGGAATTGCCGTGTGGGGTTGTAATGGTATGAGATTTTCACAGTATGATAACGTCTCAGAAAATACCATGGTTTACAGTATTAATCAATTATTAAATAAATTATTATCATCAGTTAAAATTATTACGAAAACAGGGTTTTATTTGGTTGAACAAATGCTTTTAATTATAGTAAACTTGAAACCATTTGTTTGTTTTGTTTATTAAAATTTTAACAAAACATGTCTAATAAATCAAATTCGATAATTGATAATGACAACTTATTTTTAGCATTAATTATTTATTAAAATGTTTAAGAATTTTATTGTCCTATGAAATGTATTTTATTCAGAAAATTAATGTTTCTTTGATTTAATACAAATATATTATCAAAAACGGTGGTAATCAAATGTAAATTTAAACTTGTGTCCTTTTATTTTTGGGGGAAGTGCTGCAAAAACAGATTTACTAAATTAAACCATGGACAAAAAAAATATTCCTTTAAATAATGAAATGTATTAATATTGTTGTTGTTATTATTATTATTTTGAGAGGTAGGCTACGTTCTTCTGTATGCCTACAATAGTAATATATTTCTGTCATAATTTCTCATAGTGAAACCCAACTTTTATTTTGACGGGTTGTAGTGAAGACCAAAAGTGAAGAAAAGTGTAAAAAAAAAAACAACGTTTTTTCTCAAATAAAATTATGAAAATGCCCATTAGGCGTTCTCTCAGAGCAGCTCTGGAAATGTTCATATTCACAAATTGTTTGCGAGACGCTGAAAACACCATTGCTGTGTCCGAAATGTCCCACTCCTCACTATTTAGTGGACTATATAGTGAGCTCGCCATTTTGTAGTGCTGTCCGAATGTATAGTGATGATTATTATACCCTTGATTATTATCCCTATATAGTCCTCTCAATGTATCCCAGAATGCATTTTGAAAAGTAGTGTACAACCATGTTTACAACCGATGGTCACTAACAAAGTCCTACACCATCATGCATTGTGCGGATCGTAAAAATAAGTTATAATAATGTGTGGAGTAGTGCATTATAACAAAAACGGCCAGAAATCACTTTTAGTTTTTAAATTTTGGAGAAATAAGCTCAGTATAATGTAATGTATTTATTTTAAAAAATCTATTTAGCCCAGAGCCGGCTCGGCACCAGCTGACAGAGGATGTAATCAACGGCGCAGAGAGACGGTCGAGTAGTGTCCTAAAGTGGTGTTTCTATTATGCTGGTGAGCTCACTATATAGTGCTCTGCTCTCTACCCCCAACATAGGGGTTCAGGGAGTAGTGCTTTGAGTGGAGATTTCAGACACAGCACATGAATGTCACGCATACTTGATTATGTACTAAGTTAACTTAGTAGACAAAACGCGGCGCAGCTCAGCAGAACAAATAGGGTTATACATTTACATGCAGTATTTTTGTGCTTAAATATTCACACGATTGGATTTATTGCACAGTTCTACTTTCCATGTATCTATCCATTATTTTGCATGTTTACGTGATGCGTTAAGTGTATAATTCCACTTTCATGACTGGATTTCGGGATTCCCTCTGCATCACGTAAGTCATTCGAAGTTATAATCGGCACATACCTTTATCTGCAGGAGGGGTAGTGTCCTATATCCTCCTTTTGCAGCCAATTTGCGTCCACATTTTTAGCAAACAAATCCTCGAAGGACATAATTCGTTTCATAAGAATTCAGAGCGCGATTCGTTTTCAGCTTCAGCTGGGTCTGTCTATGGGTCTGCGTCACCTTTCTTGCGCGTTTGTTCTCCCGCCTTTCAACCAATGCAGTAGTTTCCGGAGTGTGATTTTTTTTTCTTCCCGTGTACTATTATTTTTTACTCAGTAACGGATATGATTTTAAAATGTCAGCGAAGTACAATACTTCAAACAAAATGTACTTAAGTAAAAGTATACAGATTTTAAAAACTACTTAAAAAAGTAGAAGTACACAAAAAAACTACTCAATTACGTAACGCGAGTAAATGTAATTCGTTACTTTCCACCTCTGGTCTAGGCTATAGCAATAGTTTGCATGTGTTCATGTAAAATAATGTTAACTAATATAGGAGCGAGAGTGAATGAATGCACAGCACAGCGTGCATGTCTGTGAATTTGTCCATTCAGTCACACACACACACACACACATGCATTTAATATTTAAACAGTCTTTTTGGTTTTACAGATCTATATTGAACAAATCTCAGTAGTCTATATAGTCTTACTAATGTAGGAGCTAGAGAGAATGAACGCACAGCACGCGTGTCTTTGAATTCGCCCATTCAGTCACACACACACCTAAGAATAAATTACTTACTACATCAGCTGAATCCGTGCTCCTCGAAATGAAACGGGTAACTGAGGTAACTTTTCCAGGACTATTAGTAGCCTATTCTTCCTCACTGCACAGCAAGATGAGATAAAGTTTAGGGTGTTCTGATGTTGGCTTTTTCATGGCTTGCCTCAACGTTAACGCTTGAATAGCGTGTGCTCTCAGTGGGCGTGGTCACATTAACACGTCATACGCTATAATTAGGTGAAAGGAAAAAGACTGACATCTCTCTCTTTTCATACAGATTACATCAACTGGGAATAGTTGATTTTTTTTATATATGTAGTTTAAATAATTACTTCTTTTAAAAGAAGAGAATTTCAGCTTTATAAAGAGAAATTTCTCATGTCTCTGTGACAAGTATTTACTGAGTTAAAATACATTTTTCGGACGACGTTTTAGATAGGGGTGTGCACGAATATTTTAATTTTAGAATATTCGATCTGTAATTATTATTTGAAAAATAAAATACTACTCAAATTTGACTACGTTGCTTTGCTGGCTGTAAATGCAGTGAATCCATGATAAATTCCAAGCCCTAATTCGCAGTTATAATTAAATGCACTGGGTGGCACTGTGAAGTGTGTTAAGAAGTTGTGTTTATTTGATCACATAATGCTGCCTCGCAAAGTTTGGAATTACTTGAAAATTATCTTACTAAATGGAATTACTTTTGATCAAATTTATGAATTAATCTGAGTTATAATATCATCACAATGAGAAATCACTTGAAATCCAAACAGTCGAATGAAGAAAGGCAGCTGTCCAACACTGCATTCACAACTGCAGGTAAGCGCAGCTGGACCCTGTGTGATCAGAGATGATAACTTATCTATAAGCAATCTATATCTATAAATGTGAAACAATATAAACACGATAATCATATCCTGACTTGAGTGTGTCTGTGTACGTTCTGTACAATATCTGGCACAATCTGCTTTATTCGGCTTTTTTTTTATCGTTCGCACTGTTTGAGCATGCTTTTATTAAAGGATTATTCCGGTATTTTTTAGTTTGTTTTGAATGAAATAGAGTGGTGGACTTATTAGAAATTTGGACAATGGGTCCTGTTTCAACTTTTTGACTATTTTAGAATCACCTGTGACAGCTTTAGACTGGGTGTCTATGGGCATGCACAAACATGTCCATAAAACAACCCTTAATGTTCATTGAGTGGTTGGTGGTGTTCGTTAATGTTCTGAAACAAGTAGCGTAGCAAAATACCGTTTCTGTCGTGTTTTATTTGTCATTTTTTAAAATCGCATTGATGTCTGCTGGAGGACTTAGTGCTCGTTGATATTACTGCGCTAGCTACCGGAAACGGAAAGGGGTCTGTTTACATTTGGTTGTAGTCTTTTCGCTCGGTTCTCCGTCTTGCCATATTCGACTGTGTGTGTCTGTGACTTTTTTTACGGTGTGCTAGACACCGTGTTCCATACAGCATACTGGTTGTCGCCATCAAGTGGTCAGGAGTGTGCTAACGCGGTTGTGAGGTATCTGAAAAAAAAGTTCCACTATAGCAAGCAACATGGATTGAAAGCATACATTGCGCTGGTACCCCCATGCATACCCCCAAGCATACCCCCATGCTGTACCAACCCCGTAAGAACTTCGTTCATTTTCGGAACACAAATGAAGATATTTTTGGCCTGAAACGAGACTTTAAGAGATTTCCAAGACGCATGCGCGAGAATTGCGATCTCCTTCAACTACTTCAGTTCAGTTCTCACGCATGCATCGTGGAAATCTCTTAAACAAGGAAGAAAAGGAATAGTCGAAGAAAGTCGTTATTTTTGTTTGCTCAAATTTAATCAAAAATATCTTCATTTGTGTTCCGAAGATTAGGGGTGGGCGATATGACCAAAATTGTGTTTCACAATATGACTCATTTTATTTCACGGTAACAATATATTTCACGATATAGTTATTTATATAGTTATCCTAAAAAAAAACAAAAAAAAAAACAAAAAACAAAAAGGGCTTTGTATAATAAATAAACCCAAACACTTTAGAAATGAAAAGTACGTCACCTTGTTTTATTTTTATTTTATTTGGTAAATTATTTATTTGGTAAACTATTTTTATAGCAAAATATAGTAAACAAAAAAGACTCACTTTTAGATGAACTTCCCACAACAGATTGAATATTAAATACAACTCATAGGTGCTTTTCAACAAATTTTTCAATCTTCTATGCAATTCAAAAATAATTTTTCAATCTCATGCATTGCTTTACTTCATCAATCAGTTTATAATTATAATATATACTGTATAATATAATAATGATATATTTTTACCACATGTGCTTATTATACTGCGTTTTAAGGGGCTTGTTTTGCTCTTTTTGTTATATCTGGCAACCCGTCACCCTGAGCTTTAATCAAGAGTAGTTCAGAAGTGTCAAGTTCATCAAGTTCAGAAGTGACTAGAAGAAGAGCAGCAATATGAAAAGCAAACCGCAGCTACTGTTAGTGTTGACTAAGTAGTTTAAATTGTACACACCTTATAACAGTGCGTCGTTATTAGACCATAGCCCCGGTAAACACCACACGCTCCCTCTCAGTGCATGTGCGCGCGCGTCTTTTGCATCGACAAAATGCGATCGATTAATTTGAGAGTCAAGTTGTAATCACGGATCGAATTAAAGGAAGATTTAATCAACTGGTTCGGTAGGCAGTTGTTTGGAGTTAAATATATAACTCGCGCTGCATATTTAGTAATTTTGCCTCAGGACAGGATTCGTTTTAACAAGCAGGATGTTCATTCATGCTGAATGCGATTTTCATGTTTAAAAAGTAACTATACATAAGAGAAGGAAAGTTGTGGATAACTATACATTATTTAAGGTTATTTCTATTGTAATGATATTGATATAGCCTATGAAATGTTGTTATCAAGTAACTTCATGCTTTCCCCGTTGCGAACGTGCACTCCTCTGTACTGCCTGGGTGCTGCTCTGCTCTAGTTGACGGCTGCCTTTCCCCCGAACATATCACGTTAACAACAAACCTTTAGAAAACGGAATTCCTTTGTGGATCCTCTTGATCTGCTTTCTCCATGTTTCTTTGACAAATCTCAGCATCAGTCTCACGCGCGCTGCATGGGAGTTAACCACGCCCACTTATTTACATTTCGCGGTATACACGTAATAAAAAAATCTGTTACGGCTGACGTTTTCTACCGCGGTACGGTATATATCGTCATATCGCCCAGCTCTACCGAAGATGAGTCGAAGGTCTTACGAGGGTTGAGTACAGCATGGGGGTGAGTAATTAATGACTTAATTTTCATTTTGGGTGAACTAACCCTTTCAGGGTTGTTTTAAGGACATGTTTGTGCATGCCCAGACACCCACTCAAGTCCACCACTCTATTTTATTCAAAACAAACTACAAAATAGACTCAAGGTGTTGTTTTTGTTTTTTACATTTTTAGTTTACACATAGGCCTACTGTTATCTTTTCAACTAAAAGAAAACTTTAACATATATTGTAAGCTTGTTGTGTATATTGCCTAATGCTAAGCTTGTTCAGAAATGGTGATAAAAACGTAAAAAAATATATATTTTTAAAATAACGTCTTTTTCGTTAAGTCATTTAAATAAACGAATATTCGAATATTTGATTTTTATGAGCCCGAATATTCGAATGCTATATTTTTGAAAAATGCCCATGCCTCGTTTCAGAAATAATTTTGCGGAGACAGAGTGAGCTGAAAGCGCACCGTGTTTATTTAATTTATTTTACAAAAACACAAGGTTTTGATGTTAATAAGAGTGTACACAAAAAAGAAGACCCTCTATAGTTTATAATCATGTATTGATTTTATTTATATGACCATTAATGACGGAGTATTTTAAGTCTATGCTACAGCTATGTGAAAAAAAAACACACTGGCGCGTTACTCGACCTCAGAGGGTTAAGTATTTGGCCCACCCCTATTTAACTGGCAGTAAACTTTCCAATTTTAACTGACTTTGCAAGGATGGAAAGCCGTTCTAAGGTTACTGAATCCAAAGGGATGACCCTTTCAGCTATTGCAACAGAAATTGGTTGTTCCAAATCTGTGATTTCTGAGAATATTCAAGCTATACAAAAACACTCTTTCATTCAAGTCCCCCAAAAAGGCTGGTCGTCCACGTAAGACGATGCGAGAGACTTCGAATCGGGAATCGGTTCAACACTGCAGCTGGAATTGCTCGCCAGTTCAGAGGGGAAACATTATGTCATAACATTATATCATTCGGCGTCAAAATGGGAAAAGATTGAACCCAAAGTGCATAAAGAAGTGGAGGAGGAAGTGTCATGATTTGGGGGATGTGTCATGGTTTTTCTGCAGCAGGAGTTGGGCCTATTATACAGCTACATGGCAGGGGGAATGCAAATGTTTATTCGAACCTCCTTTGGCAACATGTGGTTCCTTCCCTGCAAGCATCTACCAATCAGCCTGCAATTTTCATGCAAGACAATGGAACTGCTTTACCCGTTTTGCAGTGTGACAGGGGGTGTCGCACTGCAAAATGGGTAAAGCAGTTCCTTGAAGCTCAGAAAATTGAAATAATGAAATGGCCAGCCCAGAGTCCTGATCTAAACCCGATTGAAAATCTTTGGAAAATCTTTGGCTACAATGTTATGGCTAAGAAAGCCACTACAGTTACTGAACTGTGGAAAAAAAAAAACTGGAAGAAGAGTGGACCAAGATCACACCAGAGCAGTGTGAGAATTTAGTGATGTCCTGTGACCACAGATGCTCAGGTCATTCAAAGCAAGGGCCTCTGCACTTCCTATTAAATTCTGACTGCTCTGAGCCTTAAATTTTAGTTGTAATGCTTTCTTTTGTACTGCAATGGTTATGGTTCTCTAATTTTGATCGCTGTGTTTTCCACTAAATAAAGGTTTTTGTTGAAGTACCTTGCTTATTTTGTAAAAAAAAAAAAAAGAAAAAAAGTTCACTTTGAAATTAATTTTTGATATGTTTTAGCTTACCTCAAGGGCATCCAAGATGTAGGTGTCTTTGTTTCCACAGTATTTTCAATTTTGACATTTTTCGGATCGAGAACCGTTGTTGTCTGTCAGTCATATAATGCAGGTGTGGGGTCCACGTCAAAGAGCATGCACAGAGAAGTCAAAATTAAACATGATTTAATGACTTGTAAATGTAAGTACACATTGATGGCCTAAGACCCGAAACGAGCAGTTTGTGTGAGAAAACGAACAGTATTTATATCGTTTTTACCTTGTGTAACCACAGCCATATCCAACTGATCTGAAACAAAACGTTTTTTATTTGTTGAGCACCAATACAATTTTGAAGCTTTAGATGGGTTTGGAAGTTTTTTGTATTTCTTAATTCGGGAACAGACACACACGATATGAAGATAACTAGGTGAAAGAGGCTCTATGTGATGGGATTTATCTGTCCTTGGTGACGTGAGACAGCTGTCAGACAGCCGGTTAAGCCGTCCCAGATTGACTTGTTTGAGCTCTAAGACTGTTTATCTATTTTTAATGCAACCTTTTTAATGTTTACTGCATATTTATCATTTATTTATTGTACTTTGCAAGCTTTATTTATTACTTATTATTTATTTATATAAAACTGTGTTTGGTATATTGTGATTTGTTTGTGGAACTGTCCACGCATTGTTGCTTAGCACGAATGAAGTTCCTAACGGATAAATAAAGTTCTTTGAATTTGAATATGTGCCATATTACTAAGAGAGAAGAGCAGCACCATCCCAGGAGGGATGAATATACCATCTCTTTCAACAGGTCAGGTCTGCCCCAAAAACTTTTCCAATTGTATATAATTTCTATATTATTTTGCGGACACCACTTAGACAGCCAGCCATTGAGTGAGCACAGTTTACTAACTATCTCATTACTCCTTCGAACAGGTAGGGGGCCAGAGAAAATTACAGTGCCTGACATCGTACTTGCGAGTTCACACACCAATTTAACATTAATTTTGGTGATCTCCGACTGGCGGAATCGAACATCATTGGTGCCGGCGTGAATATTAATCATAGAGAATTTACGATTAGCATTAGCCAGCACTTTTAAATTTGCTTTGATGTCATGCACTCTGGCTCCCGGCAAACATGTGGCTATGGTGGCTGGTGTCTCTATTTTCACGTTCCGTCTAATAGAATCGCCTATAACTAGGGCACATTCATTAGTATTCACAGTGGGTGTTTCAGTGAGTGGGGAGAGTCTATTTGAAGTTGTCAATTGGAACGGAAGAGCGGTGTTTTGTCCCACGATAACAGCGCCTCACCATCACCCAATTACCCTGCTGCACGGCTCTACTACAGCCAGAACCGAACAATGTACAATTACCCTGCTGCACGACTACTACAGCCAGAACCGAACAATGTACAGAGTTCACTAAGCTATACGCATGCAAAGCTGTATCTAAAGCTCTCTTACAATTAACCTCAATTAATTTTTGGATGTGTGTATCTAGTTCTGAAATCTTCTCCATCAGCCAGACTGTCACTGCATTTATCACATGTAAATCCTGTGCTGACAGAGAAGACTATGCTATACATGTTACATGCAGTGCAAGTGACAATAAGAGGAGAAGATGACATGACTCACTGTTTGTTGACTGATTCTGCTTACCACAACTTTGATGGATTTGTAAAAGGTGCGAGCTAAATAAATAAATGAAGAGTGTGTGGATGTCACGCTGAACAGGCTCAGCGAATTACTAGGGTGTTGTGCTAGCAACGATTTAGATTGAATCTAGCGATGTCAGGTTAATATGTTGAGTAAGTTATATTTAGCAGTATAAACAACACGGAATGATAGTAAATAATGATTCAAAACAGAAAGATATACCAAGGGGGTAATCCACCAGCCGGAAGTTGAAGCCTTGTGGGAGCCGCCATTGTAGCTAGAACTTCTCCTGCTGTTAGCATTCCATTGACTCCCATTCATTTTGGCGTCAATTTGACAGCGAATAACTTTACATCTGAGGCATCCAAAGAGTCAATTTCTCCATTATTTATTACAGAACAATGTAAAAAAAAAAATTCTCCATTACCTTGTATCTTATGTAATGGCCCCGTAGAAGCTTTTTTATAAAAATAGCCTAACGATTGCGTCATAACAAGTCAAGTCAAGTCAAGTACACATTTATTTATATAGCGCTTTTCACAATACAGATTGTATCAAAGCAGCTTCACAGTGATAACATGACAGAAGTACAACACAGATAAGTAATATTGTTAAATGGTAAAAACCCGACTAAGCAAGCCAAAAGCAAGGCAAAGCAAGGCGACAGTGGCAAGGAACCAAAACTCCATCAGATTGGATGGAGAAAAAACCTTGGGAGAACCCAGGCTCAGTCGGGGCCAGTTCTCCTCTGGCTTACATTCATATTGTTTATATATAAATATTAAATATAAATATTGTTCATATATAATATGGAGCCATAACATATCGCCAGCGTTGAGTCGTCTCTTCACAGGCGTTGGGGCATCTGAGATCCCCGTGAGAGGCTGGATACAAACTGGACCTGACAAACGCCATTTTTCTCGGGACAACCGTCCCGAGATAACAGCAGAAAGGCAGATGGGAGATAATTAGCATAGCTGATGTTCAGAATGATTTCCATTATACAGGAGTCAGTGTTAGAAAATCACTATCTCACAAACTCTCCGCAACCCAACCATACGCGCCGAACGTGTCGAACCGTTTGTCTAAAAGGCTGTCGAGCCCCGCTGGTGCGTTAAGCAGTTTCAGCGGCAAACGGTTCTGTATGGCATAACAGAGGACTAAAAGGTAAGCGTTATGTGAATGCTTGACTGAAGAGATGCGTCTTTAGTCTAGTTTTAAACTGTGTCAGCGAGTCAGAGCCTCGAACCGTCTCGGGAAGGCTATTCCAGAGTTTTGGAGCTAAATGTGAGAACCCCTCCCTCCTTTAGTGGACTTAGATATCCTAGGAATGACCAGAAGCCTTGAATTTAGTGATCTTAAAGAACGTCGTGGATTGTAGGGCGAAAGAAGGTCCGTTAAGTACATTGAAGTTGTAAACCGTTTAGGGCTTTATAGGTTAGTCTAGTATAACACCCAGGTCTTTTACTGTAGAGGATAAAGTAACAGGACATCCATCTATATTAAAGTTGTATTGTAAGAGGTTTTGTGAGTAGTTTTTTGGACCAATAAGTAAAACCTCCGTTTTATCTGAATTTAATAGCAGGAAATTACGCGTCATCCAGCATTTTATATCTTTGAGACACTCTGTCAATTTAGATGAGTTAGTGTTTTCGTCTGGTCGTGATGAAATATATAATTGAGTATCATCAGCATAACAGTGGAAGTTAATTCCATGTTTTCTTATAATGTTACCAAGTGGCAGCATATATATTGAGAATAGCAGAGGGCCTAAAACAGATCCTTGCGGTACTCCATAGTCTACTGGCGTTATCTTTGATTTTCCCCATTTAAACAAACAAAATGAGAACGGTCCGATAAGTACGATCTAAACCAGCTTAATGCCTGTCCCTGAACACCAGACTCTTCTTCACACAGTAGAGAAATTAACATATAGACAGGTGGAGAAGCTTGCAGGCAATCGGGGACGTTGACGCATAAAGTGCGCTAAAGTCGAGGGAGAAGCCCATAGAGAGTCATGAAGTTGATCCTGCTGCTAGCTTATGGACAGCTAATACTCACTCTCTCCGTCTCTGTTAGATTCGGAAGGGAATTATTCAGATTTCACTCAGCACAGCTACTGAGAAGACATACAGGTTGCTCATGTGACAGGCTCAGTTTGAGCCTGCGCAGTACGCCTGGCTATCAGCTTTTAACGGGCTTCAATTTACTGTGTCACTGTGTCCATTTCTTTTACTGTCAATGAGATATACGAAGCTACAGACACAAGGCAGACAGGAGCAATCGAGCAGCGATCCAAGCAATCGAGCAGCGACTCTCAGCGACTTTCAATTACCTAGTCCTATCCCTTTAAATTTGTTGATTGTAAAAAATAAGGCATTAATTAGAATTTAAATGTCTTAAAGGGGTGGTTTACTGCTTTTTTTTCTTTGCATGATTGTGTTTATGGGGTGCAATATAACATGTATTCATTTTTTTTCTTTTTTAAAAGTCTTATTTTTCATAAATTTCACCTTTATTTTAAGCCGCTTTCTCCTTTATCATTTGAACGATTGGTTGACTTTCTGAGTCTATGAAACCACTCCCCAGAAACAGGCAGTGGGCTCAGATTGGTTAGTTTGGGCCAGTGTGTTGTGATTAGCTAAACTGTAGTGCACGTTGTCCGGAAAATTCACTCCCATTACCTTTACGGGCGAAGTTGCATGTGTTGTTCCTCTCAAATGTACATAATGGTGTCGATACTGCAGTATCAGTATGAGCGGCGATGAAGAGAGGCAAGCAGAACCTCACCTCACACTAGAGGTCTTCACGGGTCCCAAAATGCATACCCGAACCGAAAAGACCCGTAATGTGCTACACCGAACCGACCCGACCCGTCGTTCATTTTAAAAGTTGGACCCGACCCGTGCAGACCCGAGAAATATACTGCCCGACCCGAGCCTGGACCCGTCTATTATTTGAAAACTGGACCCGAACCCGGCAGAAAGACACAAACCCGACTGGACCCGATTGTCGTCACATATTATTTCACATGAGTTGCGAAAAATAAAGCTTTTTGTCTTACCTAATTTTCAGTAGTCGTCGTCTCACTTCCTTGTAATGTTACCTGACTGACTGTGATGCATTACAATCCACCGACAAGAAAGTTCTATCCATGTTATTTCTCTCGTTATTCCAAGCTTAATCCACTCATTATTTCAGCTTTAAATGTCCACTTGATGTCACGGTGATGAGATGAGCAAATGCATTCTTGCACATGACATGTACATTCTGACTCGAGTTAACTCGCATAATAACTTTTAACTGTTTGCCCTTTTGAACTATATTTAACGATTGCTTGTTGCTTGTTCAGCTTGATCATATCTGTGCTCTCTGTTCTTCATTGAGTCTAAATCTGACCACCAAAACTTTAAGATTAAACAAGACGGCTCATTTATACTATTATGAAAATAGGAGAATGTAAAGCGCGGTCTGGCGGAAGCTCTGCTCTGATTGCCATAGAAACATGACACGCGCTTGAGATTGGACTTTGCACTCCGATCGCACGGGTATTACACACAATGTTAAACAGACCCGGGACCCGAAGTAATGAGATTCGGACCCGAACCCGGACCCGGCTTGTCATTTAAAATATAGACCCGAACCCGGTCACGGGTGTCCCGGGTCTACGGGTCTCGGGTGCACTGTGAAGACCTCTACCTCACACAGCTCTTACTAATCAGAGCCCTGCACGGGCCTCAAATCTCAGGCCCTAGCCCGGCCCGTGTCCGACAGCTCATCAGAATGATCAGCCCGAAGTCCGACCCAAGCACGTTTATTTAAAAAAAAAAAAAAAAACTTACACAGCCTGCCCTATGTTGCAGTCATTTAAACAGTGTTTTGTCCTCAATGGCAAAGTTGTTACCGTTTAGTTTATTTTCATTTCTTTATAAAGTAAATTAAGACAAATGTTTCCTTTTATTTATTTTTTTATGACAACCAAGCACCCGACAGCAGAGTTAAACATGTTTGATCCATTTATAGCCTCTCAAATCAACACTTTACTTGGATACAATAAAATCCATAGATATAAAACAACTTAAGCATATCACACAGACATCGTAACGTTAGTTTAAACATTTGTTTAAACGTTTATTGTCATTTTTGAAAAGCTGAGGCAAACTGCTCTGCTGCTCAGTTACAACAGCGCTCGTAAATGCATTTACAATACAATACAGAGAATGCAATCTAAACAAACCAAATAAATTACATTAAAAACAAACATGCAGGTTATCTTACCTCAAAAATCAAGTCTTCACTACAGAACATGGCCATTCGTATTTCCAGTAGTTTCCAACAGACTCATGAAACTAAAGTCCAATCAAACAAAAAACAACAAGACAACCTCCTAACATGGCTAAAAACATGCTCTTACAGAGCATCGTGCAGAAAAAGCACAGCATCCACTGTGGAAAGTTTTAATCCAGTCGCACTTTTTCCAGCTGCGCTGTAGTCACACTCACTACTTCTGCTGCTGGACGGGACACTAAACACAGAACGTGCCGGTCGCACGGATCGCGCCGCCGGGAAAACTGTGTGCATGTGTGCGTGAGCAGACTGTCATAAATGCAGTATGATGGGTTATAAAACGTCTTTCTATGTTTGCTTATCAATAGTCATCTTCTTATATTTTATTTTAATTAATATTTAAAATAGGCTGTAAAAAGATTAGCCTAAAACAGGCCAGAGGCGTGTGAACTATGAACGTTAAAATTGGCCCGAAGCCCGGCCCGAAGGAGTTGCTGAAATGCAGGCCTCTACTTACTAAACGTTTCTGAATGGTAATTTGCCTATATTTTTTTACTTTATACACGTTTGTTTTACACAATGGCATCAAGCTGACTGGCTACTATATACACAAACAGCGTTGGCATTGGTTTACGTTCTTGATCAGAATCGAAAATAACGTCATAAAGTATATATACATGAAAAATACATGTACAACATTAGTACGTATACAAAATTCAGGTCCATAATGTTCGTACGCGTTTGTCGTAGACATAAAATAGCATAACTAGTAGCCTAGTGGCTATAAAGCCAGTGCTGGCATTTGATAAAACTAAAACATTACGTCTAAAATTATACATGCAAATACATTTAAAATGATTAAGTCTTAGCCTACTTACAGGTTGTGGCCCAACAACTGCTGCCTCTGGTTTTAAAGTTGGAGCTGCTTCATGTTTTAGTAACAGTTTCTTGTTGAATCCGGCATTGAATTTGTGGAGATTCTGGAAACTGTCTTTCGTAAGATGCGCAGCACAGAGAGCTACATTACGATTGTCATTTTCAGGAACATAATCAAACATAAATTGTATCCATTGTTGACGTACTACAACATCCGTGGGAAGCCCGAACACGGAAGACCTAACAGCTAGGTGAACACAACACACTTCGACGAGCCGCAGAAATATGGCCATGCCCTTTTTTGCATATTCCGGAGGGAGGGTTGATGTAAATGTATGGGTTAGTGACGTCTAAAACCCTGTTGTAGTCCTATTCGAGTCTTTTTTGTAGGCATTAAATTTCCTGATTTTTAAAAGACGATATCTCTGCTTACGTTGAACTTTTAGCGCTGCAACTTTGCAGATACTGTTCATGCACCAACAGCTACATTACACACTATTTAAAATGAAAAAAAAGTGAAATCGCAATCAACCACCCCTTTAAATCCACGTTTCGAAGGTCATAAAATGCAATCGGAACGGTCACTGCAGTGAAGATTAACATTTATTAGGGCCTGTGCACTGACGGTGCGAGGCCCCTATTGAAACTGTTAGGATTATTTTTAGGGCTGAGCACTAACTGTGCGAGGCCCTATTGAAACTGTTAGGGTTATTTTTTTCTTTTTCTCTTTTTCTTTTTAGGGCCCGAGCACTGACGGTGCGAGGCCCCTATTGAAACTGTTAGGGTTATTATTATTATTATTTTTTATTTTTATTTATTTATAAAAAAAATTCTGCAAAGTAAGCGCCATTTTCGCGGCCGCAACCTGCTCAATAACTCACCAAATTTGGCACGCATGTCAGGACTGATGAAACATTTCGTATTTTGTGGGTTTCGCGGATGGGCGTGGCAAAATGGCTCCAACAGGAAGTCGGCCGTTTTGAATTTTATGTAAATTTTTGGGTGATTTGGATGCGTAGCAAATTCACAGCTGCACCGGCTGAGCTCCAGAATAAGCAACGTGGCCACCTCACACCCCGAAGCGCTACAGGTGCGAGGGCCCGCCCATCTCTGCTTGCAGCTTTAATTTTTACTTGTTGCTTTCTGAAATCTTACAAACGTGTCAATATGTTGCTCAGTGACTAGTTAAAGTAACTGATCCATTTGACAAATAAAAAACTTGGGTGAAAGCGAAAATAAAAGGCAAAACGTGCTTGATAAGTTAGTAAAATTGCAATTAACAGTGCAAGAGATCTGAATTCAGCACTCACATGCTGATGGGCAGCCCTCCGTGGGCACATACTTGAAGCGTGTGCTCTGAAAGCCTTCTGTCAGCACTCGAACACCCAATACAGTTCTCATGCGCTTTACTGTTCAAACACACACTGTGTCAAAATGCCGACTTGACGATTATTTACGTGAACACAGTCGGCCATGTCTTAAGTGAACGTAAAAATTGAATGCATGTCAATCATTATATTGGATCTGTGCATTGACAGCGGTCCTAAAGTGACAGCAGCCTTATACACAGGTCTGCTGCTCTGTCATTGTAATCAAACAACAAAAGACAAAGAGAGAATCACTCACTGCCTTTGATCCAATAGCTTTTGGTAGCATATTAAGTTCATACAGTGAAAGTTTGAAGTATGAAGTTTTTTATAAGTCAGTCAAGTCACCTTTATTTATATAGTGCTTTTTACAATACAGATTGTTTGGAAGCAGCTTTACAGAGATAACAGGAAAATAATATTGGAATAATTTTGTTAATATAAAATCAAATGTCCCCAACTAAGCAAGCCAAAAGTCAATGGCGAAAAGGGCGACAGTGGCAAGGAACCAAAACTCCATCAGGTGACAGAATGGAGAAAAAATCTTGGCAGAAGCCAGGCTCAGTCGAGGGCCAGTTATCCTCTGGATAACTATTTCTTAAATAGGCTAAATGCATAAAAGCGAATTAAGACAAGAATATTTTACTCTAAAACAAAAATATTTTACTCTTGTTATATACTATTTGTGTCTCCAAATAATAATGTATTATTATTATCATCATATTTTATTATATAGTTTCAGTGCAGTATTAATGTTAAAAAAATACCAAAAACAATGTGAATATACATTTATAACGCTATACATTGTGTTATAGTACCCTGGAACTTGGAAACAGAAAGAAGTACTGCTGAGAGGAAAAAATAAGCTGTGTTTCTAATACTGAAGGAGTGATGTATCATGCATTTAATATCTTTCTCTCTGACGACAACGATCTGTCTCTCTCTCTATTTTTTCATCTATCTGGAAAGTCACAGAAAGGCAATAGTGAGTTTTTTTCTTTCACCAGTGGAGCAAATGGTAATGTTACAATTGTTTTTACTGTGGTTTCTATATAGACCTTTACTCTGCTATAATTCATTTAAAGCCAGGGTGATTTTGTGTTGCATACAAGTTAAAGGGATGTGCAGGTCTTAAAATGTTTTGGTTAGGTCTTAAAAAGTATTAAATTGAAGTGCTGATACCTGCATATCCCTGATCATTCACTGAGAGCAAACTTAAGTGTTTTACTTTTCATGTAGGTGATAAAGACATTGATCATCCCTCGCCTGTCTGTAGAGGGTGCTCGTATTAAAGCTGTGATGGATGGGCCAGTGGTATCTAACATTGATAAGATTGGAGCCGATCATGTCCAGAGTCTGTTACTTGTAAGTACCTTACAACACCGGTTTTCTTCTTTTGTTCTTATCTGGTTAAAAAAGTACTACTTTTCTCTCGTTCTGTTTAGAAACATTGTGCAAGTGTGGTTGCTAAAACTAGGCCACTACCAGATTTGGTGGATCAATACAAGGCAGATTTTGGCTATCTGGGCACCATGCTCTGTTCACATGTGATCAAGGCCCGTGCACAGGCTTCCTTCCAGGCCCAAACTGTTAACAGAACCACACTTACTATCACACAGGTGAGTAAATCTGAAATAAAACTTTTGTTGAGCTGGTTTAAATCATAACCAGTAGTTCTCTTATAAAAATACCTTGTTAAACTTATTCAAATCAAACCTGAATGCTCACTCTGTCCCTCTGCAGCCACGGCCAACTTTGTCAATGTCTCAGAGTGGATTGTCAACGTCAGGTTCACGCACACCCAGCATCATTAAAGTACCCAGTTCGCTCACCCTCATGTCCGCTCGCCTGGAACGCCCACTCAGCCATCACCTCCAGCAACCAAGTATATTGTTATGGCAACAAGTGCAGGGGCTGCATCCACACAGCAGGTACAGAGTTTAAAAGGAATTTGTGTCATGGTAGTTTAGCAAGAAAAAAAAATTGTGCATATGCAAAACCCAAATTGAGCTCTTGTACAGGACAAGAAGATAACAATAAACTAACAAGGAATAAATAATGTCCGCACACTGAAAATGCGGCCCCCAAAAATTATTTACCAAATAGTGCAACGTTTCGAATATGTCAGGTCTTCATCAGACACAGTACTCTTGTGGAGTGAGATGCAACTCTTTATAAGAACAGTCAAGTCACCTTTAAACATATATATATATATATATATATAGAAGAAAATAGTGTCATCAGAAGAAAATACCCAACAGATCATTTTTTACACCATGTTTAAATTCTCACTTTTTGGGGGCTGAGAAAAACGTGCTGTTTTAGTGTGTATCCCCTTAAAGGCCACCTATTATGGAAAATTCATTTTACATGGTGTTTGAACATAAATGTGTTTTGGCAGTGTATGAGCAAAACCAAGTCAAGTCACATTTATTTATATAGCGCTTTTCACAATACAGATTGTATCAAAGCAGCTTCACAGTGATAACATGTACACAAGTGATAACAAGTAGTACAACACAGATCAATAATATTGTTAAATATTAAATATCCCCAACTAAGCAAGCCAAAAGCAAGGCAACAGTGGCAAGGAACCAAAACTCCATCAGATTGGATGGAGAAAAAACCTTGGAAGAACCCAGGCTCAGTCGGGGGCCAGTTCTCCTCTGGCTTACATTCATATTGTTTATATATAAATATTTAAATATAAATATTGTTTATATATAAAACACCATAACATATCGCCGCGACGTTGAGTCGTCTCTTCACAGGCGTTTGTCTTCTCATCACAGGCGTTGGGCATCCGAAATCCCTTTGAGAGGCTGGATACAAAACTGGACCTGGCGAACGCTCATTTCTCGGGACAAGCGTCCCGAGATAACAGCAGAAAGGCAGATGGGAAATAATTAGCATAGCTGATGTTCATAATGATTTCCATTATACGGGAGTCGGTGTTAGAAAACCACAATCTCACAAACTTTCTGCAACCCAAACTCTCCGCAACCCAACCATACGCGCCGACCCGTTTGACTAAGGCTGTCGAGCCCCACTGTCGCGGAAATGCATTTCAGTGGCAAACGGTTCCGTATGGCATAACAGAGGACTAAAAAGTAAGCATTATGTGAATGCTTGACTGAAGAAATGCGTCTTTAGTCTAGTTTTAAACTGTCAGCGAGTCAGAGCCTCGGACTGTATCGGAAAGGCTATTCCAGAGTTTTGGAGCTAAATGCGAGAATGCCCTCCCTCCTTTAGTGGACTTAGATATCCTAGGAATGACCAGAAGCCTTGAATTTAGTGATCTTAAGGAACGTGGTGGATTGTAGGGCGAAAGAAGGTCCGTTAAGTACATAGGAGCTAAACCATTTAGGGCTTTATAGGTCAGTAGTAGGATAGTAGTACTTTGTAGTTGATACAGAACTTAATATGTAACCAGTGTAGAGATGATAAAATTGGTGTTATATGATCGCATTTTCTTGACCTAGTAAGGACTCTAGCAGCTGCATTTTGTACTAACTGTAGCTTGTTTATTGAGGATGCAGGACAACCAGCTAATAAAGCATTACAGTAATCTAGTCTCGAGGTCATGAATGCATGAACTAATTTTTCTGCATCAGAAACAGATAGCATGTCGAGCTTAGCAATGTTTTCTAAGGTGGAAAAAGGCTGTTCTTGTAACATATGAAATATGATTTTCGAAAGACAAGTTGCGGTCTAGCATAGCACCCAGGTCTTTTACTGTAGTGGATAAAGTAACAGGACATCCATCTATATTAAAGTTGTATTGTAAGAGGTTTTGCGAGTAGTTTTTTGGACCAATAAGTAATACCTCCATTTTATTTGAATTTAGTAGCAGGAAATTACGCGTCATCCAGCATTTTATATCTTTGAGACACTCTGTCAATTTAGATGAGTTAGTGTTTTCGTCTGGTCGTCATGAAATATATAGTTTAGTGTCGTCAGCATAACAGTGGAAATTAATTCCATCTTTTCTTATAATATTACAAAGTGGCAGCATATATATTGAGAATCAGTAGAGGGCCTAACACTGATCCTTGCGGTACTCCATAGTCTACTGACGTTATCTTCGTCATTTTACCCCATTTAAACAGACAAAATGATAACGGTCCAATAAGTGCGATCTAAACCAGCTTAATGCCTGTCCCTGAACACCAGTGTAGTTTTGTGGTCAATCTATAGTGTTGAACGCAGCGCTAAGATCAAGTAGGACTAGTATTGAAATACAGCCTTGGTCAGAAGCTAAAAGTAAATCATTTGTAATTTTAACTAGTGCAGTTAGTTAAAATTACCTAAATCACAGTTACAGTTTTATGATCTATAGTGTCGAACGTCAGCGCTAAGATCAAGTAGGACTAGTAGTGAAATACAGCCTTGGTCAGAAGCTAAAAGTAAATCATTTGTAATTTTAACTAGCAGAGGTAGTTAAAATTTACCATATCTAAAACCACCCTAGAATGATTAAAAAGTGTGCCAGAAACAGAGTGTGCGCGCGATCAGTTTAATGTTGGTAATTTGTTGTTTAGCGTCGCCCTTCGTTGCATCCAATTTAGACGGCATTGCTTTCGTTTGAGGGCGCTTGCACTCAAGCACTCCCTTAGAAATCGGGGCCTGGCAGCCATCTAGACACAGTGAAAGTTTCCTCATTGTGACGGATGGCCGAATTTTCATGACACATTTAAATTAATATTATAGTCTGCTGCAATAGATACAGTGCCAAAAAGAAGAGGATACAAGGGGATAAAGACAGAGGTAAAGTGATGTAATCAATGAACCGTTTATCTAATTGCATAGTATTAAGATGCTATAATTTAATGGCAGTTATTTTTACCTTATAACTTTATGCTAACAGTAGTTCTGAGTTCTTCAGAGCCCCAGACAATGTGATTTGTTAACATGTCAGTATTTTTTAGACGCATACTATCACTTTTATTATTTAATGTTTTACTATACAGTTTTGATATGGCGTTTTTTATTTATTTGGAAAAATTAATAACGATATTTATAGGCTACAGGTTTATTAAAAGTAGCTACCATGTAAAATTCACATTAAAGACATTTAGCCGTTTCATTCATGTTGAAAACATGAAACGTGCCATAATTTAGTGGAAGATTGTCAACTCCCAAACAAACACTTTTGCTAGTGCTCAATGAATAGTTTGTGCATGAAATAGCATTTGGAACATGACATCACTAGCTAGATGTAATGCTCTTGCTATATATATATATATATATATATATATATATATATATATATATATATATATATATATATATATATAATCTTGCCTAGGGCAGCAAATTGGTCAGGGTCTGCCCTGTCAACAAGGACATAATAATGAACGACACTCGTCTCATTCGTGGAGAGTGGAAAAACAAGTTCTTTGTGACATGCAAGATTTATTGTATTAAAATTGAAATGCAAAAGAAAAGTCATTAGAGTCGGCTGTTTTTGTCAATTTCAAAATGTTTGCTATTTTAATATAAGTTGGCTAAATATTTACGGAAGCCCTGAACCGCAAGGTGAGAAAGAAAAAAGAAAATCTATATCGTTATAACGACATATTATGTCGTTTTAACGACATATAAGTCGTTTTCACGACTTCATATGTCGTTAAAGCAACATATATCTCGTTATAACAACATGTATGTCGTTTTAACGACATATTAAGTCGATTTTAACGACTTCAGTATGTGTGTTAAAGCGACATATATCTCGTTATAACGACATAATAAGTCGTTAAAACGACATAATATCTCGTTATAACGACATAACTAAGTCGCTTAAACGACTTAATAAGTCATTAAAACAACATAATAAGTCTGCTAAAACGACATAATATCTTGCTATAACGACATAATATCTCATTATAACGACTTAATAAGTCGTTAAAGCGACATAATTATGTCGTTATATCTGGAATAATATCTCATTATAACGACTTAATAAGTCGTTAAAACGACATAATTATGTTGTTATAGCAGACATATATGTCGTTTAACGACATACTAAGTTGTTAAAACGACTTAATAAGTCGTTAAAACAGGGCGCATTCTATATGCGTTAAGCTATATTTAGCGTTCTTATAATGACTTTCTATTGGGAGGACATTGATTAACGTTAAATGAAACGCTCTGCGTTCAAATTCTGGACTTTATCTGGTTTTTGTATACTTTATTATGTGTTTAGAATCATAATAATTATAAGAAATGCATCGCACAATTATCCGTGAGCTTGATAAATTCTGCAGATATGTTTTAGGCTACTATCCACAAACAAATTGCATTCAATTGTGCAAACTTCAGAATTCAACGAATGCACTGCAACAACAAAAATAGTTAAATTAATATTATTATTATTCATAAAAATAATAATAATTATTTTTAAAATAATAATTATTATTTATCATCATTATTAGGCTAAATAATAATATTGAATAATAATGAACGTTTTGCGTTCATATTCTGGACTTATTGGGCATGATTTTTTGTAGTAGGCTATACTTTATTATGATTTAGGCTGTCGTAGCCTATAAGAAATGCACGCACAATTATCCTTGAACGATAAATGTTGCAGATATAGTTTAGGCTATCCACAAACAAATTGCTTTCAAATGCATGTGCAAAATTCAGAATTCAACGAACGTGCAGCAATTTGTACAAATATAGACATTTATTGTGTATAAAAGACATTTTTGTTTTATTTTGTAGTGATTATAATTTGCGCCTCCATTTATTGACGTCTGAGTCGATCTCATTTGAGTAGGATATTCGGCAATTTGCTTAACGTGGAATTAAACGCGTTGAGTTTATATTCTGAGCTCATCAGATTTTGTTGTAGGCCTATAGGTCTACATATACTTTATTAGTATGATTATACTGTGTTTGGTCTGTTAGTAAGTTTGTTAAGGTTTGTATTCATTTCGATATGCCACTAAGAAGGCAGAATAGAGACCGGGAATTAAAGAACGCATTGTAGATATGTTGACCTACTGTTTTCATATAGCCTACTTTTCTAAAACATTACATATTAATGGCAATTAACTTATTTGGCAATTACTCTATAGTTTTGTTGTCAGTGGGCCTATTGCTCTCTCAGCCAGCTTTATAGTTTAGGCTATCTATTATATTTGGTTTATTTGTTAACTTTACAACTCATTTAATCGCAGATAGCCTATTTTGGTTCATGAGCTTGGTCATTATTGGCCAGATCAGAAACTCTGCTTTACTTGACTTGGCTTGCACCACCACTACTGTCTGCGAAGTTATTAGGCCTAATAGTAGTCTATTAATTTAACTATTGTTGTTGTTGCACTGCATTCGTTGAATTCTGAATTTTGCACACATCATTGAAAGCAATTTGTTTGTGGATAGCAGAGCATTTGAGCGAAGCGAAACGGTAAACGCTCAGCTCAATATTTCCTCTATGCGCGTGCGCTCCACTCACGTCCCAAGCGAACGCTCCACTGATGAATCGCTCACCGGTAAAAACCAATCCCGCTCAGATACCGCTAAGACATAAAATGTCTTCGTAGGCTACTTGCTTTCTGTTTGTACTTTGAAAATAATATCTGGAATAAATGTATAAATTACAGTTGCTAGAAATGAAAATATAATTATTTTGGGGTGATTCTGAATAAAAGTCTGTTCTTTTTATTAAATTATGCTTTAAATGAACTTAATTAAAAACATGTCTAGCCCTTTGGCAAACTTGCCTATTAAATGCAACTGAAAAGCTATATTTCAACTGTATTATAAATATAGCCTAGCTATATTTCTATATTTTAACTGAAAAGGGCACTGGGCCAGATGCGCAGGGGCACCAACCATTCACAACCGTTTGGGGGGCACCACATAACAAGCTTAAAAAATATTTTGCGTAAATTGCTATGTTATTAACTTGAAATTGTTGAAAGACCATACATAACTCATTATGAGCACTAATCTAACAATAATAACAATAATAATAAATTATAAAGAAATAAAGATTATGACCACTCACTCCCCCCTCCCCAATCTGTCAGAGTTGAGAGTTGGACCAACCACAAGTAAGCGCAAATATGTCATACATTTTTAAACGCCCGGCTACGTTTTGCAAAAAGAAAGTTATAGAAAGACAATGACGCTAGACGTTAAGCTACAATTCAAAATGTTCCAGGGATCGAAAGTTTTGTTGTGAGAACATCATGGTGATGACTAGCAGCGCTGAGTCTGACGGAGCAGGTGTTCTAACGATTTGTTCTGCCTTGTCAGAAAAATACTACCGTAGCGCGAATCGTTTACAGAGAATGTCGAGTAGGCTAATATTATTAGAAGTGGAGACGCTAACAAACAAAAGGACCTTGGTACGTGTAGTTGCTTGTGCAAAATCAAGGAAGAAGCAGTTCTGCTAAACTTAATACATGAAAACGTTTTAACAGATTTAGTGTCTCTTATCTGTTCCCCACTAAATAATTTTTATTTTTTCCACTAAATGTTTAGATTTTATACAATTATTGTGCACTTATGATTATTGTAGACTTAATTTTACTGCTGAGTTACCCACTAATCTAGTTTATATAGATAAAGTCTTTATATAGATTTTTTTTGTCATAGGTTAGGCTAGTCTATGATCATAAAGCTAACTCTATTTGACTCATGCTAAAGTTAAGTTTCTCCAACTCTCCCCAGGTTGGCCAAAAACGCAACTTAAAAAGCATCAGATTGATGCTTTAAAATATGGAATATTAAAAAAATTCTTACGGGGGCCATGCCCCCGGATCTCCCTAGGGGTAATAACACCTTCTCACTTTTTCACCGTGACCCGTTTTCATGCCTGTAAAGGTAAGAAAGCTGATAGATGTATTATTATTCAAGTTAGGCAAACGCGAAGAGACGCTGTCATTTAATTGATGTACATTTTGTATTGACATAGGGGGCCTTTTGAGGTAAAGTGCCCAGCTAGGCGCACCACACGGCCCTGATTGAGGGCTATTTAAAAACGTCTCAATCTTTACACCACTTTATTATACATAACATATCACTATATTTACTATTTTTAAATTGTACAAAAGTAACAATATAATATTTCAATACATGCATGTTTCAGTAAATCGTGACCACGTTGTAATAATTCAGAAAGCACGGGAATGTAGGCTACGCAAACATGGTAGTGCAGCAAAAGGTGAACTATAGTCTAGCCTATATACCATTCGAAAATAAATTAATAGATAAATGGGTAAGGCTGTTGCACTGAGCCCCTCTCATGACATGAAGACAAAAAAATATTGTAATATAGCCTACAGATTAACATTTCGTTCCCAGCATCCCATGAATTATTAAAAATTCGTTCTCTCATTTAGGGTGGCCACGAATTAAATTCGTTTCCACAAATTCATAAAAATCGTTCCCTGGTTTAGTAAATCTTGGCACTGTTGAACTAATTAGTATACTCTCGTTTAATTAAAACAAGGAAACAAATTATTACAACGTGGTCACGATTTACTAAACCATGGATAAAAATAGGCTATTATGTTACTTTTGTACGATTTAAAAATATTAAATAGCCTATAGGCAGTGTTGGGGCGTAGTTAACTACAAGTAGCTTAGCTACTAACTTAACTACATTTTTCAGTAGCTTGGCAGTAGCTCAGTTGCTTTTTAAACAGTGTAGCTTTTCCAGTAGCTAACTACTTTTTGTAGCAAGTAGCGGTGTAGCGCGAGCAAAAGCTACATTGCTACATTGTCGAGCCTGCGCGAATCAGCGCGATGCAAGGATATTCTTCTTCTTGTTAGATTACAAACTCATTTTTTACCATTACCGCCACCTGTTATTTAATCACGCATCTTGCGGCTAACGGTTCACTGACGTACAGAAGTGGGTTGACACACCCATGTTATGATTATATAGCAACACGTGACGGCAGATTTGGAGGATGGAGAAACAACTAATGTTAATTACCCACGGCCTTATTTGTCCAAGTTCAATCAGTATTTTTGAGAAAATGTTCTACATGCAATTTACGTTGGATGTATATTTCGTTCATGCAATGTTGTAGGCTATTTGTTGCACTTTTGACAAACAGTCAGATATATTTTAGTGTTGTGTGTAATAAAACAAAACTCTTTGAAATCGTAATTGCATTGCCTTGTTTTAAACACTAAATATTTTACTTAAAACATTCCTCAGACACTTATTCAGTTATTTATAATATAGGCCTACGTTAATATATAAAATAATATAAAATAAAATATATAATATACAAAAAGCAAAAGTAGTTTCAATGTAGCTAGCTACTTTTTGATTGTAACTTGTGTAGCTAACTACTTTTCTAAACGGGTAGCTTGACTGTAGTTAAACTACTTTACGAGTAGCTTGTAGCTTGACAAACTAGTTTCAGAGTAGCTTCCCCAACACTGCCTATATAGGCTAGTGATATATAGGCTATATAGTAGGCCTATATATAATACTGACAACAAAACTAGGTGTAATTGCCAAATAAGTTCATTTCCATTAATATATAATGTTTTAGAAAAGTATAGTGTTATGAAAACAGTAGGTCAACATATCTACAATGCGTTCTTTAATTCCCGGTCTTATTCTGCCCTCTAGTGGCATATCGAAATGAATACAAACCTTAACAAACTTACAGACCAAACACAGTATATAATCATACTAATAAAGTATATGTAGACCTATACAACAAAATCTGATGAGCTCAGAATATAAACTCAACGCGTTAAATTCCACGTTAAGCAAATTGCCGAATATCCTACTCAAATGAGATCGACTCAGACGTCATGGAGGCGCAAATTATAATCACTACAAAATAAAACAAAAATGTATTTTATACACAATAAATGTCTATATTTGTACAAATTGCTGCACGTTCGTTGAATTCTGAATTTTGCACATGCATTTGAAAGCAATTTGTTTGTGGATAGCCTAAACTATATCTGCAACATTTATCAAGTAAAGGATAATGCGTGCATTTCTTATACGAAAGCCTATATAGCCTACTACAAAAAATCATGCCCAATAGGCCTAAGTCCAGAATATGAACGCAAAGCTTTCATTATTATTAAATATTATTATTTAGCCTAATAATGATGATAAATAATAATAATTATTTTAAAAATAATTATTATTATTTTTATGAATAATAATAATATTAATTTAACTATTTTTGTTGTTGCAGTGCATTCTTTCAATTCTGAAGTTTGCACAATTGAATGCAATTTGTTTGTGGATAGTAGCCTAAAACATAGGCCTATCTGCAACATTTATCAAGCTCACGGATAATTGTGCGTGCATTTCTTATAATTATTATGATTCTAAACACATAATAAAGTATACAAAAACCAGAGTCCAGAATTTAAACGCAGAGCGTTTCATTTAACGTTAATCAATGTCCTCCCAATAGAAAGTCATTATAAGAATGCTAAATATAGCTTAACGCATATAGAATGCGCCCCTGTTTTAACGACTTATTAAGTCGTTTTAACGACTTAGTATGTCGTTAAAACGACATAATATCTCGTTATAACAACATAATTATGTCGTTTTAACGACTTATTAAGTCGTTATAATGAGATATTATGTCGTTATAACGAGATATTATGTCGTTTTAACAACTTATATGTCGTTTTAACAACTTATTAAGTCGTTTAAGCGACTTAATTATGTCGTTATAACGAGATATTATGTCGTTTTAACGACTTATTATGTTGTTATAACGAGATATTATGTCATTTTAACGACTTATTATGTCGTTATCACAAGATATTATGTCGTTTTACGACATACTAAGTCGTTAAAACGACTTATATGTCGTTAAAACGACATAATATGTCGTTATAACGAGATAAGTTTTCTTTTTTTCTCACCTTGCGGTTCAGGGCTTCCGTAAATATTTGACCACTTGCTTGAGCAACTTAATATATATATAGAAGTAATGAATGAAATTATAGGCCTACGTTGTTTAGTGTTTAAACATGTACCGTATATGCACAGCAACACGCAATCGCATATGCACTGCAAACAGACTGTCTATCTAGATAATCTTTACAAGTTAATCCAAAATTTATACATTTTGAAGCCTATACAAAGTTTTTAAAAAACACAAACAGACACAATAAAGTTTAAAAAACCACAAGCAGATTATAACTGTGTGTTCTATGTCATAGATTAAAACGTGAAAATATTTAGAGGCTTTGTTCACCACAGACCTTATTTCAGGCGATTTAGCAAAAACCCATTCAAAAATCCCATAGACTTTAGAGCGAGGGAACCGGTAGTGCTAAAATGCTAACTAATTTCCACGTTTTGGCCTACAGAGTGACGTTGTAACTTCGGCACTCTATTGCCCCGAATTCTGAGAACGGGTTGTTCTGAGACAGTGCTTATTATTTATAGGGATTTTAAAAAAAGCACTAGGTGGATTTTTTATCATTATAGGGTGGTTGTGTACACACCGTACCAACACACATTTATGTTCAAACACCATGTAAAATTGTATTTTGCATTATAGGTGACAGTGTTGGGAAAGTTCACTTTCAACATGAACTAGTTCAAAGTTCAGTTCACACATTTTAAAAATGAACTAGTTCAGTTCATAGTTTATACTTCCAAATATTAACTTTTTCATAGTTCTTTTTTTTCCATAAGTTGCTGAGAGAATATTTATTTTGCATTCAGACGAATTGTGCTCTCCAGCGCCTTGCTTTTTGAAATGCGCGTTGCTTCTACGGTAACCATTATGTACTACAAATCTGTCTATATAATAAAGTACACAACCAAGACTGAAAACAAGTGTTTGAACGTAGAGCCGCAGTAGATTTGAAATTTGAAAAATTGTGCGTTTGAAATACAATTAAAACTTAAGACAAATGCTATAAAAAGAGAATGGAATAGAGGTAACTTATGCATCAAGTTAACAGGCTTGATTAAAAGGACAGGAAAAATGATGCATTAGTGCACAAGCATTCACTGAAAACCACTGAGTACAGTGACTAAAACAACAATATTTTACTGCAGCTGTTATTAACTGCCTTTATATTTAGAGCTTCACATTTTAAACACCATTTTAATTTAACCTATTTCTGTGGTGGCACTATTTTAATCCATCACTTATGTTGCGAGTGAACTGATTGCCCAACCTGATGCTTGAAACAAAATACAGACATCCCAAGTCTTCCCGAAAGTTCCGGGAGTCACTCGCATATTGATTGCGGCTCCTTGATGTCCCGCAAATAAGGCTTTGTTCAACTAAGTTTGCTCTGAACTTGTCAACTGAAGCCATTAGGGCAGACTTTCCTGTGGGCTCGCTGGTGAGTTACCACGTGGAAGTCAAAGTTTAAAGGGATACCCAAAAACGAAAATTCTTTCATCATTTACTCACCCTCAGAGTTGTTCCAAACCTCTATGTGTTTTATTTGTTCCGCTGAACACAAAGGAAGATATTTGGAAGAATGTTTTAATCAAAACAGATCTCAATCCCCATTGACTTCCATAGTAGGAAAAAATACATACTATGGTAGTCAATGGGGATTGAGATCTGTTTTGAATGAAACATTCTTCCAAATATCTTCCTTTGTGTACAGCAGAACAAATAAACACATGTTTGGAACAACTTAGATGGTGAGTAAACGGTGATAGAATTTTCATTTTTGAGTGAACTATCCCTTTAAAAGCTTTTCAACTGTGAGGTTGAAGGAAGCCCATCTGACAGACATCAGATTCTCTACATAAAGGTCCCCTGACATGGGGTTATTTTATTATTTTATGTTTCCTGGGTTGCCCTTATAATGTTAGTATGTTTTTTTAGATCAAAAATAGTCATAATTTAGATATCGCTTTCTGTATTATTTGTTCACAATTTAAATGCGATTATTTTCAACCTACTAAAAAAAACGATGTGAAGTTGAAATTTTAGTCACTGGCTTGACTTATGCATAAACAGTATTGAACAATTTTCAGATAAATATTACCTGTCTGAACTTAAACAGTTAGGCTACACATCAGAAATTGTCTCTTGGTAGCTTGATCGGTTTATTTTCAGACGTTCATTGAGACCAGCTTTGTATTGGCCCAAGTGAGGAAATCAACGATGAAATGTTTGGACCATACATAACTTTGGGAAGTTGTGTCAGGGCATTTCTAGAGAAAATAAAATTAACCCATTGTTTCTTCAGAGGCTCGGATGAAGGAACTAAAAAATACTTGGTGTTCATTTGTACATCCGAACAACTGCCATGCAGTTGAATTTGGCCAGGGCACTGGGGTTTCACTAGCCTGATGATGTCGTCTAGTCAGAATGTGAGTCTGAAATAGTGCTGGGTGATATGGCCATCATATCTCAGTATTTTTTGCTTAAATGGCGATGTACAATATATATCTCGGTACTTTCTACGTTTTTCTATTTAGATAAAGAAAATCTTTATATTTAAAAAAATGTATATATGTGTGTGTGTGTGTGTGTGTGTCTGTGTCTGTGTCTGTGTCTGTGTGTGTCTGTGTGTGTGTGTGTGTGTGTGTGTGTGTGTGTGTGTGTGTGTGTGTGTGTGTGTGTGTGTGTGTGTGTGTGTGTGTGTGTGTGTGTGTGTGTGTGTGTGTGTGTGTGTGTGTGTGTGTGTGTGTGTGTGTGTGTGTGTGTGTGTGTGTGTGTAACATTCTGCCCAATGATAACCTACAAACAATGTTGATATTGAAGGATATGGAAAAAAATAGTGTTAATGTAATATAGGCTATGCAATATATTATGTGCAAAAAGATTTTGTTTTTAATTTGACTAAAGGCTAAACTAAAAATGAAAATAAAAACAAAAACAAAAGCACAAACTAATTATATTAGCCTGCATTTGATTACCCCATTATAATGGTCACTTTCATAAAAATATACTTGTAGGTTAAAAATTCCATATATGGCACATTTATTGTCTTCAACAACAAATATTTAAACAATATGTTTATTTTAGTCAGAATTATTGCGTATTATAGTACGTAGTACTATTCTATTGTGCTCCCTGTTTGACAGTGAAATGGATATATTTGTTTTACTTTCTAACATTTAAAGATGGAGAATATACCTGTGAAATGTAAGTTGAGCACTGAGGAAAGCACCATATCTCAAACACATTAAACAGCGCAAGTATTTATCTCTCAGTCAGCAACAGTATCTTTCAGCATCTGACGGGACAAGCTGCTTTAAAGACCCACTCCGATGAAAATAATGTTTTTCTAGGTGTTAACATGTTCTTGTGCAATTTTTCTGATGTTAGAGGACATATCTTGAGAAAAATAAGCTCAAAGTGTTATTTCTGAGTATTTCTACTTTCAAATCGTTGTGAATCAGTAGCAGACGCTAAAATGCCAGCTAAAATAGACTGGAGTTGTGACGTAGTAACTCCTCTGGGCGGGGCCACAAGCTCATACTCCCCTCCATACTCATACTCCCTAAACTTTTTACAAACAAGCACGTAGATAATTTATAATTTAATAGTAGTTAATTCATGTATAATATATAATTAAACACACCACAGATGCACAATATAGAAAAGAGATGGACAGGGACAATATGGAACCTTTATTTTTCAGATAATGTTTATTGCACATATTTTGTTATTTAATGCCTATATATATAAAACAATATACATTAAGACACAGTCAATAATACAAATCTAATGTTGTATTTCATGTGAGATACCAGTGGTCAAGTGACAAAAGAACGACTCAAAACCCGAAGACTCGAGAGATGAACTAATCATTTCTCTTTCCGGTACTGACAGCATAGTCTCTATGGGACTGAGAGGAAGAACGAAAGACTCGGACCCGGCCGAACCCGAACTTGAGAACTCGAAATATGAACTAATCATTACTCTTTCCGGTCCTGCTGTATCACACACGGCACGGCCCCGCACACAGATCAGAGTCAGACACTGACGAGTCGACAGCTAACGTCTCGAGACATGAGAAGAGGGGAACAAACCTGATAAATTTGAAGTTGCAAAGGAAAGAATGTCTCGGATCAGGAGGTGAGGTGAACTAACAGAATCAGACAGCAATAGCCTGAACTTAAGACACAACAACTAATAAATTAATACAACATTTGAGTTGCTTAATTTGTAAGTGTAAGCTAGCGGGAGAGACAGAGCTCTCAGCAGCTCTCAGCCATTGGCTCTGCCCACAACACAGAGGCGAATTGCTAATGAGCTACTGCTGCTCTGCTGAAGTGAAGTCCCAGAAAACGGCACAGGTTTTGTGATTTTGGCTAAAAATGGCATAATCATAATTTAAAGACCACTGGGAATGTTTAAAAATAGCTTTAAAATATGATTGGAGTGGGACTTTATACTTGTTAACTATATCTTACCAGTTATTTTGAAGCCCTAAATATAAGCTTGTCATGTTTAGGACAAATTGTACTATGTAGCTACTTTCGCTGCAGCAGCTCACACGCGACCGCCGCAATTTTTTAGATGCGCTCATATCAAACTACTGTATTGATATAAACGGTATTGCCTCATTCCATATCGTTTCAAAAAAATATATTGATATATCGTACAAACTCGATTTACCACCCAGCCCTAGTCTAAAACTTCTGATACTGCTTCATTGGGCTGTGATTATAAGGCGTTTTTCAACCGAACCAGTGAAGGAATACAAATGTATTAAATGTATAATTTAGGTTCCAATACAATAGTATAAACTGAGAAATGGTCTGTACATTGAATTTTAGCTTTTAAGATTAGGATGGTGATTATATCCGGCCCATCCTGTTTTTCTGTATTGGTCAGATTACTAAAACTCTTAATGGTTCTTTCCTGCCCAACCTTTTTTCTCTATTGTATTTTAAATTAATCAGATCACTGAGATTCTCAACTTTCAGCCTAGACGTTGAAATCGTAAGGTTGTTTGGATTAGCTTAGACTTTAACCTTTTGTCTTTAATGGCTCTGGGATGGCTCTTGGAACTAGAGTTCCTGGCCAGTTTGAATAGTTACTGGTAGTGCCCTCAGAGTAGGGTGTGTTCCTACTTCATTTGCATGCTTTGTTTCAGAATGTATCCCCCCTCGATTTAACTCCTCCCCTAGAGCTGGGCAATATGGCTGAAAACTGTATCACGATATCAGTGTTTCAAATCGGTCGATATCGATAACTATTGATTTATTTATTTTTTATGACCCATTTAAAATAAGGACCAGGAGAAAAATATATTACATTCAAACATTTTTGTTTTAAACTTAACCTTCCTCTGATTATAATCCCAAAACAGAAATGTCAACACAACCATGGAAAACTCAAATAATTAAAATGTAAACATAAGTCTAAATTCACAATCAGACCTGCAACAGACCTTCTGTGGAACGGTACACAGAAGTCACAGTTCAGCTCAGACATCACGGTTCGGTACGAATTTCGATACAATGGAGTAAAAAAGCAAAACATAAGTAAAGAAGGCATTTTTATAAATGTCTTAAGCCTTGTATTTTTTAAAATAAGTGTTATTAATAAAGGCATAGAACCAGTTTATTTATAGTGCACTGATAGTAGTTTTATATAATTAGTTTATTAAATTAATAAAAAGATAAAAAGACCTTGAGATATGTTTGGTAATTGTACCTGAATGAATTTAACATTAATTTGCTATATTTCAGATCAATATATTTGTTTTCCTTAATTTTAATTAACCCTTACTTTATTCTCATCAGAATTATAAATAAGTGATTTCCGTATAAAATAATACTACCAATACATTTAATTTTCTTTTTTAATCAATGTGTAACTGAAAAATAAACAGATTAGTGCTCTGTTTTGAGGACAAGAAATGAAAACTAATGCGATATGATGAATGTCCAAAAGATGGAACACAGACTGTTTTAAAAAGGGTTGGATAAATATGATTTGCTTTTAAAACGGTGTGTGTGTGTGAGGGAGTTTTAGGTTACAGTTTGACAAGAAATACAGTGTGACAAAAGCACAATGTTGTGTTTGATTGCGAGTATAGGCCTACATAAATATAAGTAAACACTGCAGACTGAATGATGTCCTGTATTAACAAAATGACGGAGTCTGTTTTTATGTCTCTCTCTCTCACACGCACACACACACCCGATCACCACCTGTGCCTACTCTCTCATGTGCGCGCACACACACACTCCAGCATTGCAATCTTGACCTCGCAGCCTGTTCATTATGCTGTGTTCACATCAAACTTGAATAGAGCGAATTTTCCAATAATGTTTCGCAATTCTAGCCTGCCTGGCATGCAGATGAAGGGAACTCATTTTCTGCTTATCAATACAGGGTTACTGAAGAGGAATTCAGCAGCACGTTACATGATTGCCTGTTCAGCAGTGTCACTCCCTACATTGCTAGGTTCACCAGAGAGCGAGTGCCTTTGTTAATGCAACCAAACTTGCTTCGTATGCTGTGGTTTCTTCCGACGAAGAAAACAAATATTGAACTTTAATTGAACACATTTTTTATTGATATTCGATACACGTGTCTATCGCGATACATATCGCGATACGTGTTGTCGCCCAGCCCTACTCCTCCCCCTTAAAAAGGTATATGAATTCAAGTGTATACTGATTTTAGTCAGACTTGAGATGAGATTTCGTTGACTACAGCTACCAACAGCTTGTGTTCTCAATAAAAAATCCTGCTTAAGATACAGCCCGAGTCTCCTGGTCTTCGCTTCTGAATCTTCTACACTTGAGAAGAAATAAGTTCACTACACCAGGAAAGAAAATCCCTCTGGACTCAATTGAATTGACAAATGCCTTGATCACGGTTCCCTGTTCCTCTTTTAAAATGAATGCCTTCTCTACATCTTCTATAACAGACGCGATGGCTGAATCTAAACATCTAAATTCTCCAGCCACAGCCATTCTTTGTTGTAAACTAATTCATCATAAATGCTATTTGGTGATGTAGATGATTTACTGTAAGGTTAATCATCTGTCCATCATCGTATAAAACCCGCACTGACAATTTGATTCATCGAACAGCTTTTGGTTCGGGTATACTTGCTTCACAACGGATCAAGTCCGGACCAGTGTTCATTTCGTTGACGAAAATTCGTTGGCATTTTTCACAGACGGAAACAAGACGATAACTAAATAAAACAGTTTTGAATGAAAAAAACTATGACGAGAATCTACCGACATTCTAGGCCAAAGAAGATGTGTTTTTAGTCTAGCTTTGAACTGACAGAGTGTGTCTGCTTCCCGGACAATGTTTGGAAGATTGTTACCGAGTTTTGGTGCTAAATAGGAAAAGAATATACCTTCAGCAGTAGATTTAGATATTCTAGGTATTATCAACTGGCCGGAATTCCGAGTCGCAATAGACATGAAGGACTATAATGCGTTAAGAGCTCGCTCGAGTACTGGGGAGCTTTTAGTGCTTTGTAAGTAATCAGCAATATTAAAATGTATACGATGTTTAATAGGCAGCCAATGCAGGGTTGACAGAACCGGGCTAATATGGTCATACTTCCTGGTTCTGGTAAGAACTCGAGCTGCTGCGTTTTGAACTAGCTGAAGTTTATTTATTAAGCATGCAGGGCAACCACCCTCCAGTAGAGCATTACAATAATCTAGCCTTGATGTCATGAAGGCATTAACTAATTGTTCCGCATTTGTCAATGAGAGCATATGGCGTAATTTAGATTTATTTTTAAGATGGAAAAATGCGGCTTTACAGATACTAGACACGTGACTTTCAAATGACAGATTGGTATCAGAGAGCACACCCAGGTTCCTAACGACGACAAAGACTTAACAGAGCAGCCATCAAGTGTTAGACAGTATTCAAGGCTGTTACGTGTGGAAGATTTTTGTCCAATAAGTGAGAATCTGTGTTTTTTTTGTTTTTTTTTTCAGAATTTAGTTGTAGGAAATTACTAGTCATCCATTTGTTTTTATATCAGCTATGCATTCCGTTAATTTTGTGATTTGGTAAGTTTCGTTAGGTTTTGAAGGAATATACAGCTGAGTATCATCAGCATAATAGTGAAAGCTAATTCCATGTTTCCTAATGATATCTCCTAAGGGTAGCATGTACAGAGTGAATAGCAAAAGAGCCTGCTGTGTGACTGAATTTAATAGGGTAAACAGTGAAAACAGTAACTTTTTTACATTTTAGAGTGGCCTTTTATTGTGGCCAGCCTAAGGCACACCTGTGCAATAATCATGCTGTGTAATCAGAATCTTGATATGCCACACATGTGAGGTTGATGGATGTATCTCGGCAAAGGAGAAGTGCTCACTAACGCAGATTTAGGCAGATTTGTGAACAATATTTGAGAGAAATAGGCCTTTTGTGTACATAGAAAAGGTCTTAGATCTTTGAGTTCAGCTCATGAAAAATGGGGGCAAAAACAAAAGTGTTGCGTTTTATCATTTTGTTCATTGTATATATCTGTTGTAATTGTAGATGTAAACTCTTCCTCCAGGTAATCACTCTCAGCTCCTCCCAGTCTGGGATCTCCTGTCACAAGTACAGTCCCCAGCACCCCCACGTCTTTACAGCCACTCGTCAAACTTGAGTCTGGAAACACAGGTGCTGTGGGCGGCTCACGCCCTCTTCAGAAATACATTGTGGTGTCTTTGCCTTCATCCTCTTCCTCACTGGAGAACAAGGGCACAGGTGTCCTTCCCTCCTCTACCTCACCCATCAGCATGGAGTCTACTGTCAAGCTAGAACGTTCGGAATCACCGGCCGCAAGCACACAATCGCCTCATTGAAACTCACACTCACTTATTCCACCAAGATACAGAACAATAGCTTGAGACTCGGCATAGTGCTTACTGAGCACTTTCGGACAAACATGTGCTTAGAAAACGAGCAAATAGCTATGCACCCTTGGACCATAAGACTCTATTCACACACTGTGCACATACTAAATATATACGTCAAAACATTAACACTGAATTATGTATACACATGAAATACTCCATGTCTGAAATACTGTATGTACATGTAAACAAAAACATAAATGCTTGCATAATTGCCATTGTGGCTGCCAGCATAGAGAAGCTGTAACGGTGACAAACACTCACACATGGCAGAAAAATACAGGTTGGAACTTGATTGTGATTTGAGATGAAAAGGTTCTTTGTTTGAATTCACAGCTTTAACAATGTTTCATTAATAAACATAAGGATATGGTTGTATTTATAATGGGAGAAGGAATAATAGATGTGCATTTTTTGTGTAAAAAGCCAACACAACAAGCAAACAAAAAGAGATAGTGGGTCCATCACTGTCTATTATATGTGTGTGTATTTGAGCACTGTGAGCTTAACCGAAAACTGGGCATTTATAGGACTATATGAACAATTTAATTGATTTACTATTTCATGAATCATTTTTTATCGTCTATAATAAAGATGGATTTTAAATGTGGTTGTCATTTTCTTTTCCTTACAAGACTTTGCTGTATTCCTTTTGTAGAAACCTTAAAGGCTTTTTTTAATAATAATAATAATTCATTACATTTATATAGTGCTTTTCTGGACACTCAAAGCGCTTCACATAAGGGGGAGATCTCCTCAACCACCACCAATGTGCAGCATCCACCTGGATGATGCGACGACAGCCATATTGCGCCAGAAGCGCTCACCACACACCAGCTTACTGGTGGAGAAAGTGATGAAGCCAATTGGTGTATATGGGGATGATTAGGAGGCCATGATGGACAGAGGCCACAGGGCAAATTTGGCCAGGATGCCGGGGTTACACCCCTACTCTTTCGAACAGACATCCTGGGATTTTTTATGACCACAGAGAGTCAGGACCTCGTTTTAACGTCTCATCCGAAGGACGGTGCTCTTTTGACAACATAGTGTCCCCGTCACTATACTGGGGCGTCAGGACCCAGCACAGACCACAGGGTGAGCACCCCCTGCTGGCCTCACTAACACCTCTTCCAGCAGCAACCTGGTTTTCTCAAAGGGTCTCCCATCCAGGTACTAACCAGGCTCAGCCCTGCTTAGCTTTAGTGAGCAACCAGTCTTGGGCTACATGGTGATATGGCTGCTGGCCATATTTTTTTCAATCAGTTTCATTTCTTTCTCCAAACTTAAATATTATTAAGTACACGGTAGCCTGAACACATTTAGCAATTGATGAAAATAACGTAGATTCCTCATTCCTTTAATACAATTTTATGTACACTGGGGTCCCAGAGGGTACTACAGGGAATACCCTTTTTTGCTTTATTTAATTCAATTATTTATTTAAATCAGTGATTGAAATCCTTTGCACCAAAGCATGCTCTGATTGATTTAATTTTGTTGTGAATGTAAAACATTTCCCACTTGTTTTACTTTTAGTGGTACTATAGTGAAACGTCAATAGTGAAATATGTGTATACAGTGCGTGTATAATTATTATGCATGTTGATATTCATATTTTTTTCCAAGCACATTTTATCAATTCCAAACCACATCAATCTTAATAACTACTATTAATTTTTGTATTTAATCATGTACAAGTGATACATAAATTGTTAAGGAAGGCTGGAAGTGAAAAACACTTTGGGAAGATGCAAATACTAGAAATTGCAAAATTAAGGCATAACCAATGGTTCAGCAAAATGTTCATTGTTTCAGCAGGGTCATGTTCAACAAGAAATGACATGTTACCTGCAAAACATAGCTAATTAAGGTGAAGAATTTGGTGTGAATCCATCAGGAACCCTGTAGTCTCCAGTGCCACCATTTTCCAAAGCTGCAACCTACACGGAGTCTCCAGAAATACAAGGTGTCAGGATTATCAGATACTTTTTTTTAAGGTAACAAATCCTGAAATATGACCCCACACTTAATAAGTATCACAAGTTGAAAACATTGTGAAACAAGTGAATTCTTGTGAATGGGAGTGATTCTTGAAGGACCAGCACAACATAACTGTTTTTAAGAAGTTATTTTCCAGAAGCTCTCAAGTTTTGGGAGTTGATTTTAAGTCCATCTCCTACCCTGAAAGGTCTGTCTCGCTCATTGTTAGTAGCAGCTCACAGCACGACTCCTCACCACAGCTGCTTACTGTCCCGACTTGAACTGGTGGTGGTCCCTCTCAAATAGTCACTCTCAACCTCTCAAAAGCCTTCAGACAGATAGATTGTCTATAAACAGCTATATTTCAGGATTGAGATCCTGACACCTTGTACTTCTGGAGTCTCCATAGGTTTCAGTTCTGAAAAAGGTAGCCCTGGAAACTACAGGGTTCCTGATGGTTTCACACGTAATTCCTCACATTAATTCCAAATTTTATTTCTGCAGTTAACAGTAATATGTGTATTTTCTTCTTGGCCTGTTTTGTATGACCCTGCTGAACCAATGACCATTTTACTGTCCATTGGTCACACCTTAATTTAGCAATTTATACTATTGAATTCTTTCTCATGAGCATTTAATTATTAGGGCCCAAGCCCCGAAAGGGCGAAGGCCCTATTGTTTTCCTTAGGAATACATTTTTTTATTTATTTTTCTAATGACTATTCGGGCACTCTGGGCCCCTTAACATGCTAGAAAACTCTTGAAACTTTGCACATGCGTCAGAACCTGCGGCCACCAGGGCCAGGCTGAAACTGGTACCCGGGCGTGGCAGGGGGCTCAACAGCGCCTCCTGGAACAGGGTCCAGAAACTTGGTCCATAAATCAAACACACTTGCATGTAATAATATGAAACTCGGTACACTTATTAGATCTCACGAAAGGGCAAACAGCTTTCATGCTCTAAGTTTTGCGCCAGCCAAACAGGAAGTCGGCTATGTAGGGTTGTTTGGAAAATGCATGCAATGGAATTTGAAATACTCCTCCTAATTCAACCAAGGTATGGTTTAACCATTTGATTTTTTGGTATAATTAACAAAGGAAAAAAACTGAAACAGGTCGTTTTTCTGTTGTTTTTTTATTTAAATTTTGACCTAGAGACGAAAAACCAACATTCAGTTTGATTTTTTTGTATTTTTAATCAAAACAAAAAAACAAAATTCAGACGTTTCAATGTCTTGATTTCCATTTTTAGTGACAAAACAAATTTATTACTCAATATTTCCTTTTATTGGTGGGTGGGACTGTTATCAAACCCTCGCTTCTGATTGGATAGTGTTCTTCATCACTATTGGATAGTGTTCTTCATCATTATGTCTGTGCTTCAAGCTACATTTCAAAATTAAAGCTGCAAGCAGCGATGGGCGGGCCCTCGCACCTGTAGCCCTCCGGTAAATCATCGTAGTAAATCATCCAAAAATGACGGTAAAATTAGAAATGGCCGACTTCCTGTTGAGTTTAGGGCATCGCTCCAAGAGACTTTTCAGTGCGTCTGGACATGGTAAATGTTCCACAGAAATTTCGTACATGTCGGTCAAACTTGCAGCGGGGGCTGCTTCGTTAAAAGTGACTTCCTGTTGCCAGCAGGTGGCGCTATGACTGTGGGTGAATGTCGGCATGTAGATTTGTTTAGGGTGGGACTCTTGTCAAATGTGTAAAATTTCATGCAGATCTGGGCATTTGCAACCAAGTTACTACAACTTCCTGTTTAATGGCGAATCATCAACGCCACAGACACGCCCATTGACGAAACGCGCAGATAGCACAACTTTACATCGTCAATGCCTTTAGAAGACTAAGGGAAATTTTAAACTGAACATTAATCTAACCATGGTTTATCAGTTGACCTCATTTATCTGCTAAATCTCTAAGGCAATGTACTCAAGACATTTTGTACTTTAGAGATGTGTGTATGCCAAGCACCTGATTAAGAGTATAAATAAAAAATATGAGAAATGGAACCAGACAGATGACGAAGTTCGAACTTGACATCTATGAAGTAATCATTAAAACAAAGTCTCCTCTACCTAGTAACAGAGGAGGCAGTAAATGAAGAACCAATCATATTATCTTTCGTATTATCTTTTTCTTTTTGTTGTATCTTTTCTTCTTTGAATATATGTATCTGATTGTGTGTTTTATAATACATAGATGTTTTATTTGATTTTAGAAAGAGATGATTTATACAGATAGATGTGCCTTTTTAGTAAATGCTGTGTCAGGGAAATTGCAAATAGGACAGACAGGCCAGGTCAGAAGGACAGAAAAGTCTGCCTGGTAACAATAACTAACTTGAGGGTGAGCAGCAGAACAAGAGCATGAGGTATTTGAGGAAAAGGAGAACTGGAACCTGTATACGTGCAGGAGCCTTGGCAAGGAAAGGAGGGGTACATCAATGAAGGGGGATTATTCTGTGTATATAAAGTCTGGAAAGAGAGAAGGATTTTTGGCCCTTCTCATATCAGACTTTGTCTGTGTGTGAACTGCCTAATTTCTTATAAGAAATAAAATACTAATGCTTATGACTTTCGAGACTTTCACTTGTTCTTTAATTGTTGTTTAAGATCCAGGTACAAAAAAATTCCACAACAGTTTGGCGACGAGGAAGGGGATCGCAACACTGACGCCCTCGCGTGGCGGGATCAACTTGGCTGATCACCCCAGAGACAAAGAGAAAAAGGTCTCTGGCTCCAACCCCAACTTTGAGGGACGGGGAAATTTGTGAAACACCAGGGAGGGCCTAGGTGGACGCGATCCGAGTAAAATCACGCTGCAAAAGCACGGTGAGAAACAAAAATTATTTTTGCACTAAAAAGTTATTCCAAAAGTGCTGGAGACGTGCACATTTTCCCAAAAGTGCTAGTGAGACGTAGCCTCGTGAGAACCATCCTGATCTCGCAGAGCTTCGAAGGTTTTCACTCGCAGATCAGTCTGGATACTTTCCGTTAAAGAAAATTTGGGAGCAGTTCACCAAGCGAACGTCCAATCAGCGTTGGCTTTGAGGCGGGTTGAGGTGTGAACAGCAGAAGCGAGCGACAGTTCAGTCTAAAGAGCATTGGCGGCTTCAGCGGCTGAAACTAGCATCAGTGTGGCTATCGAGCAAGTTTTATCGGAAGAGTATTTCCTCACTGAAAGAAGAGCAAAACACTGCTCTGGAGGCTTTTCTCAGAGGAAAAGATGTTTTTGCTCTTCTCCCGACTGGTTTCGGCAAGAGTTGATCTGATTGGCTGATTTGGCCCGTCTATCACCAACATAGGCCAATCAGCTAACCAGTATTTTCGCCCTTCCAAAACTACTTCAACGGAAGGTTTCCAGATGGATATGCGGAGCAAATCCATCTGGCGGAGTCAGGTTAAGTGAGACGTGGGAGTCTCAAAAGAAAGACCAGGTAGTGACGACTATTGGCAGTTAAGACGTGTAAGCCACGGGGGAGAGTCTCGGAAAAAAGACCAGGTAGTGACGACTATTGGCGTTTAAGACCGTGTAAGTCACGGGGGACATTTTCAGAAGGGTATTTTCCCGTATCCTGAAGAAAAGGCTGATTAGTGCAAAATGGGTAGTTGTAATAGTAAAAAAGTCTTTTAGAGACAATGGATTTCTCGAAAGCCAATTATAATTACATGACTAAAAGAAAAATGGAACGTGGTGGCATAAAAAGTGTACCAAGAATAGTTGAGAAATATGGTTTTAATGGGGGTTTGAGTGTAAGCCATCTGCAAAAGACCAAGGAAAATTGGGAAAAAACAAACCCAAAAAGAAAAGATAAAAACAATTATAATATATGCATGGTCAAATCATAGACTTATGGTTAAATGAGGCAATTACCGAAACAAAGAAAACAGAATAAATGCAGCATTAGCACCATTAGAAAGTGCAGATGGTAAAGAGCAGGAAACAGAGGAAGCCAGACAAACTTCCCTTAACTCTGTTTCTTTCTTCTGGAGGAAATGAGATGCATGAAAACCCGCCTGGCTGAGGATGACCGCTGTCCGGCTCCCCGCTCCCCCGCCAACCACAGCCCAACATACAACAACAAGAACAGCTAGGAGCAGCTGGAGGACAAGATCCGGAAAGAGATGAGAAAGAAGAGGACAAGCCACCTCAACTGTATCCAGACCTGACAGCTTTGGGTATTCTTCCCCTGCTCCACCCGATACACTGCTTCACCTCAAAAGATCACGAAACACCAACCAAGAGAGGAATCCAGAGCAAACCACCAAAGGCAGGTCGAGTTAGAGGATTCCAGGGGACTCAAACAAGATCATTGACAGAGGTGAGTCAGGGAAGAGATTCCTGGTCCTTGATGAAGAGGATGAACAGGATGATGAGTATTGAAGAAATGATGCTCAGAGCACCCATGTATTCAGAAGTAGAGGGCCAGTGAGGCCGCAATCCTGATCCACAGTACCATGGCACACAGAGCGAGACATCAAGAAGAGCCAGTCATCTGTCTGACCTGCGACTGCAGGAGGAGAACAGCTGGGTGAGGAGATCGAACAGCATTCTGCAAAGAATTCAGACCAACCATCGACGAACTGAGTAAGACTTTCTGAAACTTAAACATGGTCCCACCAAATTGTCAAAGACTGACTGGGCAGTGGCCTCCGACCACAGCGCTTGGTGAACCCAATTGGGTAACGAGGGAAACAGTGGGTATGTAAACAAAATCACTGAATTGAAAATGGCATTGTTAACAGCTTTTCCACCGTTATGTCCACACTCGACAAGATCAGAGCGTGTAAGCAGAAAGAGGAAGAGGACACTGAGGACTATTTTCAAAGACTGAAAGCCGCATTCAACTCGAATGCAGTGGTCTCACCGAACCAGGTCTAACCAGCTGCGGTCAACCACCTCAAACGGGACATAAGTCACTTATGAAGAATATTAAAAATGTTTTTCTTGATGGCCTGAGATCTAGAAATTGGGAAAAGGGTCAAAAGCGCCTTGTGTGGCATACCCGATGCAGCGCGCCTGAGGAGAAGTCCGGCGGCATGCTGACTCATCAACAACAACTGCTGTAGAGACCTAGCCAAGGGTAAACAAAAAAAGCTGACCAAAGACACTCAAACTGTTCTGCTTGAAAAATGGGAAGTCTGATGATGGGAAACAGATCAGGAGGAGAGTGGAGAGAGGGATAAGGAGAGGAAGAGGAGGAAGAGACGAGGAATGGGTAACAGACCCAGTAATGGACACTGAGGCAGGTGTTACGAACTGCAAACAAAAGGACACTGGAGAAAGTGACTGTCCATATCCTCCAAGGCAAGGAGATGTCAGCAGCAACAACAGAGAAGTGACTGTCCATATCCTCCAAGGCAAGAAAGATGCTTCAGCAGCAGCAACAAGAGAGGTGACTGTCCAGTATCCCTCCAAAGCAAGGAAGGCATTTCAGCAGCAAACAACAAAGGACATATCAAGAGGGAGGCAGAGGACGCTGAGGGTCAGTACTCCCAGGTGGTGACTCACGCTCTACCAGGCCCCGAGCACCAGCCTGTGCTGAGGGCCCATTGCACGAAACTGTTGGGGTCATTTTCTTTTACTTTCTTCTTTCTTCTTTTGTCAGGCAAGCAGCCATCTTGCCGTGGTCGCGTGCACTAGTCAAGTCTACCGAAATTTGGCAATCATGTCTAGGAACTGCTGAAAAATTTCGCATTTTGTGGGTTTCCGAGCACGGGCGGGAAATGGTCCGGTGAGCCCCCACCGTAGAAAATCCCCGAAAAAATTAGCCCCTCTCGCTCTACATTTCAGCCTAAACACGTGTATGAGACTCTGGGTGGGGACGGTGTATCATGTCAAAACTGCACAAAAAATCCCTTAACAGATGTCTGACAAACCTCAAATTCAAGGTAAGTCCACCTATTTGAATTTGCTGTCATTCCAGAACGATCTGAATACACATCTTCTCGCACTTTACGATTGAGAACTTCCCTCTGAGGGATTCAGTCCTGCACCCACTTCAAACTTTCTGCTGTGGCCTTCTAAAAGGGCACATGTACCATGTAAAGTTGTGCTCATCTGTGTGTTTTTATCGGATGGGTGTGTCCGTGGCTGCGATGATCCTATCAGGCATGAAGCTGAGGAAGTTGTAGGAACTCTGCTGTAAATGCCCAGTACCCTGGCACGTAAACTTCACACATTCCACAACGAGTCCGCCCTGAACAAATCCTACATGCCGAACATTCACCCACAGTCACAGCGCCTGACCTAGTGGGAACAACAGGAAGTGACCTTTAACGAAGCAGCCTCCGCGCATGTTTCACCGAACATGTACAAAATTTCTGTGGTTCATTTACCATGTCCAGTACGCACAGAAAAGCTCTGGAGCGATGCCTAACTTTACAGGAAGTCCACCATTTTGAATTTGGTGGCCATTTTGTGACGATTCACACACTCCGCACTTTAACGAACTCCTCTGAGGGATTTAGTCTTATCGACTTCACATTTCTGCTGTGCCTTCTAAAGGCATTGATGATGTAAAGTTGTGCTATTTGCGCGCTTCGCGATGGGCGTGTCCGTGGCGTCGATGATTTGCCATGAAACAGGAAGTTGTAGTAATCTGGCTGTGAATGCCCAGATCTGTGTGAGATTCTACACATTTGAGAAGAGTCCTGCCCTGAATCAACTAGACACTACCACATTCACCCACAGTCATAGCGCCCACCTGCTGGCAACAGGAAGTGACCTTTAACCGAAGCCTGCTTAGCAAATTCACAGCCGCACCGGCTCAGCTGGCAGAATATGTAACGCGGCCGCCTCACATCCCCACGGCGCTACAGGTGCGAGGGCTCGCCCATCGCTGCTGGCAGCTTTAATTTTTTTCCTATTCCTGCTTCTTGCAATGAAGAAATCTTGCTGCCGCTGACTCTGAATTATGTATAAGCATTTGCTAAATTACCAATGATTTTTGGTAAATTGACGAGTTTTTAATTTATTCTGGTGCAACGAACTCTGTAGAAAAAAGAATTGCCTGATTTACCTGTATTATGCTAGAAAATGCAACCTCCGAGAAAGCGCCACAGGGCATCTGGTTAGGGAGCCATATACGGCAGATTTGCTTGTCAGATTGTGATCACTCATTTGCGCATGCGTTTCTGGTAACAAATACTTGTCCGTGTAATCTGCTGGGTAGAGATTTAAATGTGTAAATTGAGGCTGAATTTGATTGCGATGACAATGGTCTCATTGCTGACATGTCCATGGTAAAAATGCCTGTCTGAAATGCTTGCATGTTTTTGAATGGAGCACCCCTCACAGTGGTTTAAAAACAAAAGCCACAAATAGGATGTCTCCTAACCATGATTTTCATGGAGGAATTTGACTTGCATTGTACATTTCACGAGTTCACACTTACATACAATTAAAAGGGGAATTAGAATAAAGCGTATTTGACGTGCTGCCCTGGGGGCAGGGTCTCCGAGTCCCGAATTCAGCCCGAACCCAGAGTATCCCCCGTATGTAAGGTGGTTTAGGATTAGAAGGTGGAGAGGGAGGGGGAGGGACTGCTGCCTAAACTGTCGGAGGAATGAGGTGAGACTGCTGAGACTATATATACACTATTTAATCATGATTGCTGGGTACTCTCCAATCTGGTGTTAATCATCTGCAGTGTGCTTCACCTGGACTTGTCAATGAAGCAAATGTGATTGTATCACTATTGCCTGATTGCTTCTCTGCCTGTGAATAATCATCTGACGGTGTTCCTCCCCCTAACTTTGTTAGTAAAACATCATGTCATGTCAGCAGTGAGCCAGATGATTTTTTTGCTGAAAAGTGGACTGAAATAGAAATTGAGGAACTGCAGACCTCAGAGTTGTTTTGGTCAGATATATTATGTGCTGTTAAGATTGAATTGACTGATAGCCAGCAAGCGTTGTATGATGTGGTGGGGGCTGTCCCACACATATCTCTTGCAAAACCACACACTGCTGAGTGGAAAATTTTGGGGCCTTTTGAGAAACAATGTGACTCATTGACAGATTGGGTTTTGACCACTGAAAAAGAACGGGTGGCAGATCTGAGAGCACAGGGTTTCACAAACAGTCACTAAGAAAATACATTAAGGGATTTAGAGCTGTCTGAAGTGCTGTGTGATTTTGCAATGACAAAGAATGAGGAAGTGTTAATTCCTGAAGGGTTGGAAGCTGTTCCACAGGAACTCTGGGCACGAGATAAATACTGAATGTGGGTTCGCATAAAAGGTTGTGAACCTGTTAAAATCATTCCAAAAGGTGATTACCGACCCAAGAAAATGCAATACCAACTAAAACAAGAGGCTATTGATGGTATCACCACAGTATTTAATTCATTACTGGAAAAAGGCGTGATTGTTCCGTGTCCAGATTCCCCTGTCAGAACACCTATTTTTCCTGTGAAAAAGGTTAGGGATAAAGGTCAGCCGACAGAATCTCGCTTCGTGCAAGATTTGCAAGCGGTTAACCGCGCGATTCAGGCCAGAGCTCCGAACGTGCCAAATCCGTTTACTATACTGTCTCAAATTCTGCCAAAGACAGTCTGTTACACTGTGGTAGATATTTCTAATGCCTTCTTCAGTGTACGAAGTTGATAAAGATTCTCAGTTTTGGTTCGCCTTCAATTTTAAAGGAAAAGCATACACATCCACACGATTTTGTACAATGAAGCGCTGAAACAAAGCTTAGAGTCATTGCATCTGCCAGAAGGCGTTGCTTTGTTGCAATATGTTGATGATCTTTTGCTATGCTGTCCATCTGTAGAAGTGTGCAAAGTTGCAACAGTAGCGTTGTTGACACATTTGGCTGAGCAGGGTCATAAAGTCAACCCTAGCAAAGTGTCTGTGGCACAAGAGTATTTTTAGGACATGTCTTGTCAGCTACAGGAAAGTCCCTTTCAAACAAGAGGGTGACAGCTATTCAAAACATTCCAAAGCCTACAACAAAGAAACAAATGATGTCTTTTGTGGGCATGACATCATATTGCAGGACATTCATCTCAGGTTATGCTGAAAAAGAGGCACCACTAACAAAAATGATTTATGGTAACAGTATGGCTCCAAAAGATGTATTGCACCTGGACTCCTGAAGCTGAGCAGGCCTTTGTTGATTTGAAACATGCTCTGCAGACTGCCCCCACTCTTGGGATTCAGGACCCAAGCAAGCCATTCACACAGACTGTTGATGAAAGAAAGGGGCACATGGTTTCAGTCTTATTGCAGGAGCATGGAGGAAAACTGTGGCCAGTAGCATACTTCTCTTCCAAATTAGACAGTGCTGGCTCAAGGCCTTCCTTCATGTTTAAGGGCAGTGGCTGCTGCTGAAAAGGCTGTCATGGCTTCAAGTGAGTTTGTAGGCTTTGGGGAACTGAATATATTAGTTCCGCATGCTGTGGCAATGATATTGCTGGAACAAAAAACTTTGCATCTGTCCACAGCACGATGGTTGAGAATACAATTTTGTATTATTGGAAATGCCCAATGTTCATGTCAAATGATAGCACAGTGCTAAATCCCAGCTACACTCCTTCCAATTGAAGGGGAGGGTGAACCCCATTTGTTGTATTAGTGTTTTGGAAGAAGTTTGCAGCCCGAGAGTAGGATCTGCAGAGTGAGGCTTTGGTTAACTCTGACCTTATTTTATTCGTAGATGGCTCATTCGAGTCGAGATGAATTTGGTAAAAATAGAGCTGGATATGCTGTGGTTTCATCAAATGACGTTTTGGTGCAGGAAGCACTGCCTCCTTCTTTTTCAGCTCAGGGGGCAGAATTGGTGGCACTCACCGCTGTATGTACTCTGGTGGAAGGCAAGTGTGTCACCATATACACTGACTCCAGGTATGCTTTCGGTGTTGTACATGACTTTGGGGCATTATGGAAACATAGGAAGTTCATGAAAGCTGATGGTAAGCCCATTCTGAATCATACCTTGGTAAAAGATTTGTTGAATGCTCTTTTACTCCCCTCTGCTATTGCTGTTTGTAAGTGTCAGGCTCATCCAACAGGCACAGATGACATTTCTGAGGGAAACAGGAAGGTGGACTTAGCTGCAAAGGTCGCGGCTATGCTTCCTCTTTTCGGTGACTCGTGCGGTTAAATCTGGCCGAGCACCCAGAACCTGTGGGCACGGTGCAAGTTCTGCAACAGTTTGCCTCTGACAAAGACAAACAGCAATGGAAATTGGCAGGGGCCCATTACATTGAAGGTGTCTGGATGGGGCCTAATGATAAACCATGTTTACCTAAACATTTCTTTTCAGCTTTTGCGAAGTTGACGCACGAGTTGGACCATGCGTCAAAAGGAGGGATGTTGAAATGTATGCAAAATAACTGGTTTACAAAAGGTTTTTCCACAGTGGCACAGGAGTACTGCAGCAGATGTATGATTTGTGCAACGAACAATGTGGGTAAGGGTCAGGCAATGAAACTAGTGGGGCATCCCAGCCCAGACAAACCTTTTAGTCACGTCATGATTGACTAAATTGAATTGGCACCAAGTGAAGGGAAAAAATATTGTGTTGTGGCAGTAGACATGTTTTCAAAATGGGTTGAAGCCATGCCAACAAAACACCCAGACAGCAAAGGGGTGGCTAAGCTTCTATTACAGGAAATTGTTCCCAGGTGGGGGATACCAGGTAAAATTTCTAGATCACTAGTTATCCACGGACCATTATCAAATGGAACACATTTTGTGAATCAGGCCATTTCCGCTGTAGAGAAATATTTGAGCATGTCATGGAAGCACCATTGCTCCTACAGACCGGAAGCATCAGGGGCGATTGAGAGGGAAAACCAGACCCTCAAAACAAAATTGTCTAAAAATATGTGAAGAAATAAATTTGTCATGGACAAAAGCACTGCCAATAGCACTCACATGAGAATGAGACAGAGGGAGAGTAAATCTCTCCCCATTTGAAATCCTTTTGGGAGACCACCACATATGGGCTGGGAGCCACATGATCAAAGAACATTGCCTGACACTGCTCTGTGTGAAAAAGATATGTTGAATTATTGTGTTGAGCTCGGTAAGGTTTTCTCTGATATATCTCGACAGGTAAAAGCAGCTGTACCGGAGGTGGCAGACAGACCGCTGCATTCCATCCGGCCTGGTGATTTCGTGGTCATCAAGGACTTTCGAAGGAAGCACTGGAGACAAAAGAGGTGGCAAGGTCCATACCAGGTGCTAATGGTCACTCACACTGCCGTGAAGGTCACAGAGAAGGTGCCGTGGATCCATGGGACGTCGAAAAGTGCCGAGCCATTAACGGGAGAGCCATCCCGCACACAGCCAGAGAGTTCGAGAATTCAGAGTAATTAGATTGGGGCTGTTCAGTTGCTGGTTTTTCAATCCAGCACTACAGCCACTGGCCAAAAGACAAAGAACTGTGTTTAAATGACCCAAGCATATTAGGGGTGGTACAAGCACACGCAAAGGAACTTTATTCATTCAACGGTGAAGGACAAGCGGTAATGATTCTATGCATAACAACCCGACCGGGACTCAGACCTTCAATTCATAGACTGAGTGGGACATTTGATTTTGAACAAGGCCATTTCTTGGCCTGGCGGGGTAATACAAGGAGGCAATATGTTACTAAAAGTTATCTTTTTAATTAGTGGGTACCTCCAGGTATTTGGACAGGAGGGCATCAAATTGAGTATGGCAAAAGGGAAAGGATCTAAACTCACAATAATATGTGACCCCATCTCAGCATCAGGGTATGCACAAGAAGACGCTATTAGAGAGTGGGGAAAAGCTTTGTATTTCTGTAAGAAGCCATGTGCCTGGAAAGATGCTTATGGTGGTAATCAAGAGGCCGTTAAAAAAGGGCTGTTAGAAAATGCAGGGAAAGGTGAAGATCCTTAATATACTTCTAGATATGGTCATAGTGATCCCCAGATGATTTATAAAATGAAATTTGAGGAACTGATTGAAAATCACATTGTAAAATTGAAGGTCACTCTGACTACAGGGAATTGGGGAGATGGTGATTGGGGAGGTACATATTTCTGTGTATGGTGGACTGCAGGGAAAAGTATGAGTAAATGTCCCATTTACCATAACAATGATTGAGCAACCTGAAAGTGGGGAGGAACTTGACTCAATGATGAATGAAAAAGATGTAGATGAAGAAGATCGACAATGGTTAGAAACTCGATTTGGACTAAGCTATGAAGATAGGACAGTTTTGCAAGTTAGAACACAATGTGAAGGTAACAAAGCCTGTATGCTGAGTGTTTTGCAGAGACAAGCGCTGGAGATAACAGAATCGTGTTGGTGGTGTTTGCAGATGGATAGGACTTGGAAAGCGCATTCGTCAAAGAGTCAACACCTGAACGAATTAAAGGGGTTAATTTCGTGTGGAATATGGGAGACATTGAGACTGATGGAGGTAGTGAGGAATGGAAGTAGTGCAGGAGAGGATGCTGGCTGCACAAATCCAATGGAGCATTACACAGCAGGCCCGGCTCCAGCATATGAGATGAAAGGTGGGCCAAGTGATATTCCAGGTGGGCCAGTCAGAGGGGGAGGGGGAGCGGGATAATACTTTAGTCTCACATGTATGTTGATATAATTTTAATATCATGCATTTAAGGCATGTTTGTTTGTTATTAGTGAGTTTGTTTTTTTTCTTATTTTTTCATTTCATTCTTTTATTTCTTTTATTTTTAATATTTTTTTAACATTTTTTACATATTTTGGAACTATTTAGTAACTTTATATATATATATATAGATAGATAGATAGATAGATAGTAGATAGATAGATAGATATAGATAGATATATAGATAAACATGTTTAACATGTTTATTTTTACATTCTCTCTTTTTTGCATTTGTTATATTTTTTTGACAATTAAGTAACTATAGGTTTGATAAAAAGGAGCAGATCTTTTAAAATAACTATTTACATCAACTAAAATAAACTTGTTACTAACTAGAAGTGTTAACATGTTCTTCATTTTTTATTTTTTTAACTAATTAGTAACTTTATATATATAAACATGTTTAATATGTTTATTTTTACATTCTCTCTTTTTGCATTTGTAATATTGTTTGACCCCTTAATAGATCTTGTATCTATTAAATAACTAGATTTGATTAAAAAAAGGGCAGGTATTTTAAAATAACCATTTACATTAACTAAAACAAACTTTTGACAAACTAAAAATGTTAATTTTATCTGAAATTCAGTTTTTCTTAAGAATTATCCTCACATTTGTTAATGTAGTATAACATTTCAGATTTTTGGCCATTGTTATTATTTACATTTTATTTTTACAATCCTATGTAGGCCTATATTTAGAATCTATTTATTTTTTTTTTTACCACATAACAGATCTTGTATCAGTTTAGTAACTTTAGATTTGAGGAAAACAGGGCAGGTCTTGAAAAACATCTACTCATATAACCATGATATTTACAGCATTAGCTTTCTGCTCATTTTAGAGAATTCTGTTACAAACCCATCCATGTCCAGCTCATGTGTTATTGCTTTTTCACTGAGCTAAAAGCGCAAGGTTCTTTTTTTCCTCTCATGAAGCATTGTTCGGCGGAATGGTGTCAAAACTCTTGGCCAGAGTAGAAATGTAGCTCCCACATGAAGCAGTAGATACACCCAAGACCATAGCAGATACATACAATTTATGAAGACCTGCAAATGCATTTTGTATTCCTGCAAGAGTTTGCAAACTGCAAAACATTCAGCATCAGATAGAAGTTTTTTGGACAGCATTGGTCTGGCAACAAGAATTTCATTCTGGAGTTCATTTTTTGCAACCCTGCAAGACTACAGAGAGGCTCAAGCAACTGGATGTCAAGAAATTTGTTAGATTTTGGCATTAAACCTGCGAGGGCTTGCATCAGCTGCAAATTCTTCGTGGAAAACCTTTTTTTTATCTCTGATACAGCTGTATCTGAGTATGTTCAACATCTGTCGTCTTAGTAGCTGCAGTGGCACATTCAGAACCTGACCCTTCTTGCCCTAAAGGGTGAAAAGGAGGGATTCACAGTCCTTAGACATTTTGGTGAGGGCTCAACAGTAGACATGTCAGCGCAGTACTGCTGAAATTCACTGTCATTTTCTCTGAGATTTTTCAGTGCACCAAGACATCCCCTGCACAACTTCAGCTGCACTCGCACAAATCAACATGGTGAGACTGTATGATGCTATTTGCTGATTTTAAAATGGCGAGAAGATGTATCAGAAATTTGCCAATTTTAAAAAAATGGCATCGCTTCAGCTGAGAGAGAAGCCCAGAGGCTTCTTTTGCAAGGTCAACTGATGCATTGTCATCATCTGGAAACCTTAAAAAGAATGTTAAGAATTACTTCCTCATTGTCCACAACACATTTTGTGACTTCATAATGACTTGTCCAGCGGATTTCCAACAGTCTCTCGAGATACGGACAACTGTATCTCTGAGAGACAAAATGATGCCTGAAAAAAGAGTGCAGGGAGCCTGACAAGTCAAAGAATCTTTTGGCACATGGTTCACTTTAAATCGCATGTATGACAGTGAGGTGAAGCTGGTGGTTATAGCAGTGGATGTAGGGGATATGCCTGCCCAACCTTTGTTGTAATAAAGCCTGAACACCATCTCTCACCCCACTCATCACTGATGCTCCATCATAACACTGGCTTATTATATTATCAGCACTGTATCCTGTTTCAGACAAGTGTTGTAATATTTCAGTAGTTATGTAATCTGCATCAAGCTGCTGGAGTTCTAACAAGCCAATGAGATGTTCCTCTGGCACACCATTGCACACAAAACGAATTATAACGGACAAATTTTCCGTGTTGCACCCATCCCTTGTGCCATCACAGAATGCAGCTGAATCAGCAGTGTCATATTTCTTTTATTTTTTTCAGAACCATGGATGCCAAAATTTCAATCACTTCATTCTGGAATGGTTTCTGGAAGTGTACTTTGCATTTTGTGGGATACCTGACATAATGTCAGTGAGGTATTTATCTTTTTCCAACATGTCGTGTATTTAAACAACTTGGCAAAAAGCCCCACAGCTATGCAATCTCCTTCACTGTCAGATGTTTCACAATCCCTGCATAGTGGAAGCTCATTGACTGCTAAAAACTCCACAACACCTGCCATGCTTTTTAAGTAATAGCGATTCTTTTCTATCTGTTGGGGGCCGAGCAAACATGCTACGGTCTCCCCCGACACTTGTCGGCGGCAAAACTCTGTCCATGAGGTCGAGGCTTGTAAATGAGTTTGACTGCACGCATGTTTTTGAAGACCGCGGTCACGTTCTAATGCTGCTTTCCAGTTTCGAAAACCTGTCGAAACGAACGTGTCATTTTCAGAGAAAGCAACACCAAACACTTTTTTACTGAAACAATCGCGATCTACAGAATATTCAAGCCACGGCCGTGACTGATACCAAGCGGCCGAAAAGCATCTCTCTCTCCCTCCAAAAAGAGTTCGGGGTACGATTTCAGAACCGGCTGGTAAGGATTTGCCCTGTTTAAATCATTTGGGACAGAATTGCTGCATCTTTGAGTGGGTGTATTTGTGCTTTTGACACCAACAGCTGCTGATGAACTCGACTGCATTTCTTCGACCTCATTGCCGCAAATGGATGAGGTGGTAACGTTAGCGTGTGTCCTGGAGACGTAAAGTGGTTTTCTTTTGTCCTTTCGGAACAAGAAATCTGTACATGTTGTGTTTTATTAGGCTACTAGAGTGTGGTAATCAAGTTCACTAATGTCAATAGTTCTTCTAATAAAGTTAATTGGCTGTTACTGTCATTATATTGCTTCATAATTCAGCACGTCCGTTTACCTCAAAGGTTGCGAAGTGAATGAGCTAAGTCTGTCTTCGGAGGGAAAAAGGAGGGGGTTGGGTAGAAAATAATCGTATCTCGAGCTGAATTAAATATCGCACCAATTTTGTGATTGGATGTTATGTGGGGCCGGGGTGGGCCAAGCTTCTGATTGGGTGGGTCAGGCCCACCCTGGCCCCCCGTGGAGCCGGGCCTGATTGACTGCTAAAAACTTCACAACACCTGCCATGCTTTTTATGTAATAGCGATTCTTTTCTATCTGTTGGGGCTGAGCAAACATGCTACGGCTCTCCCCGACACTTGTCGGTGGCAAAACTCTGTCCATGAGGTCGGAGGCTTGTAAATGAGTTTGACTGCACGCATGTTGTTGAAGACCGCGGTCACGCTTCTAATGCTGCTTTCCAGTTTTGAAAACCTGTCGAAACGAATGTGTCATTTTCAGAGAAAGCAACATCTAACACTTCTACACGGAAAACAAAAGCATGCATTGCGATCTACAGAATATTCAAGCCACGGCCGTGACTGATACCAAGCGGCCGAAAGCATCCTCTCTAAGGGACAGAATTGAAGGGACAGAATTGCTGCATCTTTGAGTGGGTGTATTTGTGCTTTTGACACCAACAGCTGCTGATGAACTCGACTGCATTTCTTCCAACCTCATTGTCGCAAATGGATGAGGTGGTAACGTTAGCTGTGTCCTGGAGACCTAAAGTGGTTTTTCTTTTGTCCTTTCGGAACAAGAAATCTGTACATGTTGTGTTTTATTAGGCTAGTGTGGTAATCAAGTTCACTAATGTAAATAGTTCTTCTAATAAAGTTCATTGGCTGTTACTGTCGTTATATTGCTTCATAATTCAGCACGTCCGTTTACCTCAAAGGTTGCGAAGTGAATGAGCTAAGTGTCTCGGAGGGAAAAAGGAGGGGAGAAATAGAAATAGAGAAATAGAAAAAGGAGAAATAGAAATAATGTATTTTGAGCTGAATTGAATATCGCACCAATTTTGTGATTGGCTGTTATGTGGGGCCAGGGTGGGCCAAGCTTCTGATTGGGTGGGCCAGGCCCCATGGAAATTTTAAACTGAACTTTTATCTAACCATGGTTTATCAGTTGACCTTATTTATCTGCTAAATCTCTAAAGGAAATGTACTAAGACATTTTGTACTTTAGAGATGTGTGTATGTCAAGCACCTGATTGAGTGTATAAATAACAGATATGAGAAATGGAACCAGACAGATGACGAAGTTCGAACTTGACATCTATGAAGTAATCATTAAAACAAAGTCTCCTCTACCTAGTAACAGAGGAGTCAATAAATGAAGAACTAATCATATTATCTTTCGTATTATCTTTTGCTTTTTGTTGTATCTTTTCTTTTTGAATATATGTATCTGCTTGTGTGTTTTATAATACATAGATGTTTTATTTGATTTAGACAGAGATGATTTATACAATAGATGTGCCTTTTTAGTAAATGCTGTCAGGGAAATTGCAAATAGGACAGACAGGCCAGGTCAGAAGGACAGAAAAGTCTGCCCGGTAACAATAACTAACTTGAGGGTGAGCACAAGACAAAGCATGAGGTATTTGAGGAAAAGGAGAACTGGAACCTGTATACGTGCAGGAGCCTTGGCAAGGAAATGAGGGGTACATCAATGAAGGGGATTATTTGTGTATATAAAGTCTGGAAGTGAGAAGGATTTTTGGCCCTTCTCATATCAGACTTTGTCTGTGTGTGAACTGCCTAATTTCTTATAAGAAATAAAATACTGAATGCTTATGACTTTCGAAGACTTTCACTTGTTCTTTAATTGTTGTTTAAGATCCAGGTACAAAACATTCCACAACAAGGCACAGCAGAAATTTGAAGTCGATCCAACTAAATCCCTAGGAGGAGTTCGTTAAAGTACGCAATGAGTAAATCATCCAAAAATGGCGGTAAAATTAGAAATTAGGGATGTCCCGATACCACTTTTTCACTTCCGATACCGATGCCGCAGCTTTGGCTTTTGCCGATACTGATATTAATCCGATATTTTTATTTTTATTTTATTTTATAAGAAAATACTGGTACTTCAGTAGGTTACTTAAAGCTAGCTAGCTACCAACAGGTTTAAAGTTAAAACAATTTAAACAGCAGTATTCTACCTTGTAAATACCAGTACTGTTTTTTTTAAAGCAAGTAGAATTTCTATAACTGTGTTTAAACTGATTATCACTCTTGTGTGTGTTAAACACAATCTACTTAATACAGACAGCCTCATTATAAAGATAAACAACAAATCCCCCAAAATATATGATCATAATCTATGACAAAAAATGCTATTATAAACTAGTTTAGTGAATAATACATATTGCTCTTTGTATTGTTGTAAAATACATTCATGAAAAACAATATAACAAAAATGAAAAAGATAATTATTTTAAAATTGAGACATGTTCTAAGTGTATAGCACAGCTATTTAATGAGGCAGCAACATTAATAATTATTAATGTTAAGAAGCTTTAATTGCGTCACTGCATTATGATATGAATCACTCAAACACAGGGCGGCACAAAGCGCTTATGCGCATCCCGAGCGCAGAATGATGCGCTTGAAACCACGTGGAGTTACAGCGCGCAGCCGTCAAGTATGCACCCTATTCTATGCACGCTGCGCGTCGAGTCCGCTTTGAAAAGTGCAAAGCACAAAGGAAATACATATTGATGGACAGTGTATTATACAGTATCTATCTATACAATAGTTTATTGAGCCTTTTCTTTTAACAGTTTTAAATTTCAGTTACTGTGCGCGTGAAGAACAATAGTGCTCTGACTCTAGTGTTGTGATCTAACCGAGGGCGTCCGACACCAGGTAGAAAGTAACACGATTAAGTTACAGCAATTAAGTCCAGCAAGATAATGTTGTTTTATGCGAAAACATAGACCTTAATCTACAGATAAAGTATAATAGTATTAACATTGAATCATCTTGAAGATAGTTTCATCATTGACTGTAACCGAACGCGACGCGCTGTTTGAGTGCTGTAATGGAGAATGACTGACAGCCGCGAGAGGAAAAAGTTGACGTGATCTTGAATTTAATGACTTAAATATTAATTTCTCTCTCACATAATGGCTTCAGAACACTTATAATAGAGTGCACGAAAACGTTATGGTACTTTAGAATGTTTTTGTGCCTTCTGTGGGGCTTAACAATAACATAATAGTATACGCACAATATCGGAAGTGGATCAGCCTCGTCTGATTCGAAATCCCAATCCCGCAAAAAATGGCAGGATCGGAGCTGAGACCGATCCTGAGTATCGGATCGGGACATCCCTATTAGAAATGGCCGACTTCTGTTGAGTTTAGAGCATCGCTCCAAGAGAGTTTTCTATGCGTCTGGACATGCTAGATGTAGCACAGAAATTTTGTACATGTCGGTCAAACATGCGGCGGGGATGCTTCGTTAAAGGTCACTTCCTGTTGCCAGCAGGTGGCGCTATGACTGTGGGTGAATGTCGGCATGTAGATTTGTTCAGGGCAGGACTCTTGTCAAATGTGTAAAATTTCGTGCAGATCTGGGCATTTACAGCCAAGTTACTACAACTTCCTGTTTCATGGCGAATCATCGACGCCACGGACACGCCCATTGACAAAAACGCACAATAGCACAACTTTTCATCGTCAATGCCTTTAGAAGGCACAGCAGAAATGTGAAGTCCATCCGACTAAATCCCTAGGAGGAAGTTCGTCAAAGTACGGAGTGTGTAAATCGTCCCAAAATGGCCACCAAATTCAAAATGGTGGACTTCCTGCCGAGTTTAGGGTATGGGTTCTCTGAGGCTTTTTTGTGCATCTTGATATGATACACGTCACCACCAAATTTCGCGCATGTAGGTTGTGGGCGCTAGCGAGTCATTTAGCCACGCCCATTCGTGAAACCCACAAAATACGAAATTTTTCACCAGTCCTGACATGCGTGCCAAATTTGGTGAGTTTTTGAGCATGTTGCGGCCGTGAAAATGGCGCTTACTTTGCAGAAAAAGGAAAGATAATAAATAAATAAATATATATATATATATAATCCCAACAGTTTCAATAGGGGCCTCGCATCGTTAGTGCTCGGGCCTGAATAAATAAATAACCCTAACAGTTTCAAAGAGAGGCCTCGCACCGTTAGTGCTCGGGCCCTGAAAAATAATCCTAACAGTTTCACAGGGGCCTCGCACCGTCAGTGCTCGGGCCCTAAAAAATATAACCCTAACAGTTTCAAGAGGGGCCTCGCACCGTTCAGTGCTCGGGCCCTGAATAAAATAACCCTAACAGTTTCAAGAGGGGCCTCGCACCGTTAGTGCTCGGGCCCTAATAACCCTAACAGTTTCAATAGGGGCCTTGCACCGTCAGTGCTCGGGCCCTAATAACCCTAACAGTTTCAATAGGGGCCTCGCACCGTTAGTGCTCAGGCCCTAATAAAATGCATGTGTAGACTTAAATTTTTCTAATGTCTGGAGTCCTTTATTAAGCGAGTATGGATATATATCGTCGCTGCCCGATGAAACTCACGTATGTCCAAAACAGTTACTTTTCAGGAAGTGAAAAAAACATGTAATTTCAAAAGCAGCTGAACGTAGCGTCATGCTTGGCACAACATCTTTAAATGTAACCATATTCTTGCCAGTGTCATGATATAATCCATATTTGACCCAAAATCTAGTTTAAATGGACATGCGTGCATATTGTATAGTAACGGTGGTTCAGATACGCATTCTTCCGATCATTAATTAGAATGACCAAATCGCGTTTCATATTGACAGATATGCTCAGTTTATTAAATGTCTCTTGCAAACTATGAAGAGACAATGAATCAATACACTGGCATGGCGATGCTAGACTGATACTTTATTTACACAATCCTACCGTATTTTTGTCGGAAAGAGATATGCACTGCATTTTATCATCAGCTAATTTCAAAATCAAAGACATACATCAATAAGAGAGTGTGGCAACAGCCTGCCCTGTAAGATCACTTCGTTTTTTTACTTGAAGATGATTGTGTGATTGTGAAGATGATTGTGTCTGTGACTTACTTTCACTTTTGACGCAGCTGCTCTGCTAATCTGCGGTGATGCGTGTCGCAGTAGCGCCGTCATATCTGACTATAACATGTCATATAGCCTATATAACTCTCACTCGTTTATTTTTTTTAGCATTTTTGGGAGGAGTAAAATATACATATGAGACCGGCGAGAGCTTCACGAGACCGGCGAGATGCCTCCACAGGGTGGGGAGATACCATACTGTCTATGGGAGATACGCTGCTGATTGACAGCTTTGACAGCAAATGGAAATACATGGAAATCAGATGACATGATTTCACAACTTTTCTTTGGTCATTTAGATAATGTGAAGCATGCTGTATACAGAAATGAACCTGGACATTCTATCCGTGAAAAAATCTCAAAATCGTCAAATGGACATACGCGGTTTTCACAGTCAATTGACAGGAACAGGGGCACACCTGAGCTGTGTCTGAAACCGCTCACTCGTCACTCATTCACTAATCCCTATATAGTGTATGGCATTTGAGTGCACTATATCTGCAAGGAGTGAACGAGATGAAGTGAGTGAATTCGGACGCTGACGTTTATACTGTGCGTCAGAGAGTTGGAGCTGTCGCAGAAAAGGCTTCGTCACACGTACTGATAAAACTCCTTTTATCTTATGTTACTTACTTTATAAAATAATATTAACAACAATCACAATCATAATGACTTTATTTTGTAATTATATATACCTCCGTGCCAGCTTTTGTAGTTTCATCGACTGAAATTGTAACTCTCACGCTCACAGATGACGTGTCATTGAGCGCCTTCGGCGACCGTTATTATATCCGAATAACGACGATTAACGGATATTTTTTCAAATCCTCCACTGGATGTAATATAATCTCTGGTTTAAACTTGCTCGCGCCGCACTTTCATGCGCGCTCAGTTCTCTCCGCATTGGATTGTGGGAAATAGTGCTTTAGCAAGTGTACATCGAATGTACACTCGAATTCAGAGAGGATTGTGGGTAAAAGTAGTGAATGAAAGTAGGGAATGATGTCGTTCACTCAGAATTCGGACACCACTACAAAATGGCCGACACCCGATATAGTGCACTATATAGTGGATAGGGAGCGATTTCAGAAACAGTACTGGTTTAATAATTTGTAGAAATCGCAGCTTGTGCACCGTGTGGTCCTGGTTTGTAAGGGGCTAACGTTGCACCATTAACTTTAAATACAACGTTGATATTATTCTATCACCATTACATTTTAGCGTTAGTTAACATGATAACTTAACCTATTGATTAATGAAGGGGTAACACTTTACATTACGTGTGCACTAATATGCATTAATTCATGCTTAACTAATGCACAGATAATCATGAGTTAATGTATAACTAATGAAGAACTAAACCATTAATTAATGATTACTGCATCAGCAACTAATAAAGAGTCTATATGATTAATAGATTAAGTAATTACATGAATTGCTATTAATTCACTGTGTCATTGTGTATTAATTCCTTAATAACATATTTTATTAACTAATAGTGTAAATTAATGTGTTAATTACCACAATTAGTCATAGCTATGCACTTCAACTTCCAGTTGTCTGCCTTAATTAATCATTAGCTAATGATTTGCAAAGGTATCATTATGTTATGACTTTACTTGTTGAGGCACATCATTATTAACTAGTCATTTAGAAATTGTAGTAATTTCCACATGAATTTGCATTAACAATTAATTAATTAATCATGTTTTAATGCATATTGGTGTACCTGTCATATTATCTGGAAGTTGAAATACAAGGCTTTGGCTCATTCTGGTAATTAACATATTAATTAACACTATTAGTTAAAAAATGAGTTATTATGGAATTAATCCACAATTACATATTTAATTAATAACAATTAATGTATGAACTAATACATTAACCTTACAGACTCTTAATTAGTTCCTAATGTGGTAATCATTAATGAATAGCTTAGATAATCATAAGTAACACATTAATTCAGTATTATCTGTGCATTAGTTAAGCATGAATTAATGCTTATTAGTGCACACGTATTGTAAAGTGTTACCAATGAAGGTAATGTGGATTTATTGGAATTATTGAGAAGCTCAGCCGACACATGCAACACTAACTCTATCGTTTTATTGTGTATTTAATTTTCCAGGGGATTGTCTGATATCCAACTTTGATTTTTGTTGTAGTACTATTCCATTTTTTATAAAACAGTTCTTTTAGGAACTACCTTTCTAACTCGGTGTACACCCTGTTTTACAAACAATTATGGCAGGTAAGAATCCAATTATTTCCCCAAAGTCTTACTAACTAAAGTTTTTTTTTTTTTTAGCAGAAAATGCAAAAACCTGCCCATGTTAAAGAATTAGTCTTCTATAATGTTCAACCTTTAAATGTGAATGAATTTGTTGCTATTTTGAGGCATGTTCTTTTCTCCTATACACTACATGTGTAGGAATACCCTTTGCCTTTGGAGAAGGCGAAGTCTTTTCTGGGACAGGCAGTTGTCCCTACTGTACAACTGGAGTGATGTCAAGTCCTGAGCACTTTCAGGAAAAGCATGTAAAGCATGCCATACATTTTGAGGACAATGGCATCCGTAAGCAATGTACAAAGCACACATACATTTTATATGTTTGTTGTAAGCTAAAATGTATTAACATTCTCTTGTCTTTCTAGAAAAATTGTGTGTTCCTTGCTTTTGTTTGAATGCCCAACAACAAAATAGGTGCCATTGGCATTGCCCTGAGTGTCAGCACATCTTGTGTCGTGCCCCTGACTTTAAAAAGCACCTACATAATCATAGTATGTACAATGTAATTAGTTAAATTTTAAAGTCTTGTTTCATTTTGATTTCTTTCATGTTATGATTAACTCGCCTCATCTTTTGTCCTTTTTGCAGATCTTTTAGTTGCATGCAAAGTTAACAACAAGCCAGACAGTATGTATCTTTGATACTGGTATTTAAGAATGTTTAATATTTGTTGATCTTGGTCTACTTTAACATGTTTATATATTGTCCCTCAGAAAAACCAAAGGCAGGGCAGCAGTTCAAGGAACAGCCACCAATCAGTGAAGAGACCGAACGAGAGGAGGCAGGACAAGTACCGAACATCGAAATCTTGACGGTGGTAGTATTACATTCAATATGACAGAAGCAAAGATTGAACAGAGTTCAAAGCCTTTATTATCTCACAAACTATCATAGTAGCTTTATGACATATATTATTGTTGAATTAAATGTTTTCAGGTATTACCTGCACCCATAGGATGCATAATTTGTACTAATGGAGGTTAGGTCATGATGTTTGGAAATGGTAGTATTCATTTTGTTTTGTTTTTTTGTAATACCCAATAGTTGCCGGACGCTGTCCTGTCTGAAATTCTACTTCACGTGGTCCTTGAGGAGGGGGATTCTGGATTGTTGAATCTGTCTTTAGTTTGTTCTAAATTCAGAAGTCTGGTGGATACAGACTCATTTAGGAGGAGGGCACACTTCTGCTGGCTTGACAGTATGTATTTACTTTTACACATTTGATTTAAATGTGGTTTAAATGGTAACTGAGAAATGTATTGGTAGCCTATGTCAACATGTCTTCAATTATTCTCTTTTTAATGGTTTTCATTTTTATGCTCCTCAAATTGAAATATTCAGGTGTAACAAATTGGAGAGAGAAGACATGTCAAGAATATTATCAGATGTACACACTGCAGCCCTGCAGACACTGCCATGACATCTACAAGAACTGCTTACCAGGTGTATCAATTATGAATGAAAATGTGCTTAATGACAAAATGCAATTAGAATAGTCATTCATGTGGCTGCATCCATGTGTCCTCTTATTAAGGTAATTTAGATATTAATGTCACAATTTTCTTATGATCCCCTAGGTTATGTTGGAAGAGGAAAACGAGGAGAAATCCAAGGCTTTTACTCGGAAAACACCCATCCAGGGTTTTGCAGTGATTGGTGTCAGCTGCTGGAGAGTGAAAATTCATTCACTCTTCCAGGTCCAGTCTAAAAGCCTACTTAACTATCTAACTGCGTAGGACACATCCAGCACACAGCTTGTTCCGCCTGCTTCAATCGGGTAGGAGGTACAGCCTCTTCTCAGGCAGTTAGACTGGTGAATAAGCACCATCCCCGGCTACCTCTTCTCACCTATCCACTCGCTTAACATTACCCAACAACTACAATAACCGTGAACTGGACTTTGCATTGTTGCAGCTGCACAACACAATTATACACATTTTCTTGTTAATAGTGACTCTTTGCCTTATCCCTTGTTTTTGTCGCTTTCCCCGTTTCCTTGCTGTTGTTGATCTCACTTAATCCGTCTATTATACATATTATCAAACATTGCAATAATTGGGACCGGACTTTGCATCGCTGCAGCACATTCAAGTATACAACATCTTTTTCTGGTTACTATTGATTCTCTCCCTCATACACTTTATTTTATTTTTTTTATTCTTGTTTGATATCTGCCGCTGTGTCTTGTTATAAAATATGCTCTTGTTGATCTTATTCCTCATAAATTGTACTGTCGACTGATGCCCTAATGTAATTTTGTTGTAACACTGCAATGACAATAAATTGTTAAGATTATCTTTAACTAAAATTGTTTCCTTCTAACTTTGCTAATCTAATAGAAGAGCTCAAGTATGAAGAACACCCTCATCAGTCCGTTTTCTGCTGACCAGGTTACCTTATGTGATAGTATTCACAGAATTATACTTTTGTATTTCTTTAATAAATAAAGTGAACATTGTCTGTACTACTTTCTGAGGAGGGAGTGTTTTATCAGTTTGTTTTGGTAGTTTGTCCTGATAATGGTGAGCCTAGGCCCTTTATAACCTTGGGGGAACTGTGTGTGTGTGTGTGTGTGTGTGTGTGTGTGTGTGTGTGCCGTGTGTGTGTGTGTGTGTGTGCTGTGAGTGCGCGTGTGTGTGTGTGTGTGTGTGTGTGTGTGTGTGTGTGTGTGTGTGTGTGTGTGTGTGTGTGTGTGTGTGTGTGTGTGTGTGTGTGTGTTGAATGCAGGTCTTGTGATATGCAACAACAGACCCTGAGATGCATTTCTACGACTTCCAAGGTCATCGCCGAACCAAGTTTTGGACTCTGACAATTATCTTGATTAATGTTGACTTGTGCACCTATCTATCCATAAGTGTAGAATTGTTTAGACAATCTCCTCGTGAGATTTTGACGCCTGGCTCTACCGACGAAACCTGCAAACTATTCTTCAGTAAATGTTTACTTATTTGATAGAACCTCATGACTCCTAGTCGCTCATCATATCCTGGGTCTTTAAACTGTTATCCTTTAACATTAGAAACATGGTATATCTTGTTAAACCATGCTATAACATTATACAACTTTTTCAAACTTTCTGGCTAGGCTTTTTCAAGCCAGTTTTATCTGAATTTTACCATCTTGTTCATGACTGTTGATCATTCTGATTTCAGAACAAATATCAAGCCTATTTAAAAAGTTATAGCTGCTTAATAAACAAATACAAGAATGTTTTAAGTACTGCAAGTGTAAAACTGAACTTAATGATAGCAAAATATGATCTTAAAGGTCACTGAGACCACACACAAATGCATAATTTCAAGTGTAGCTTTTTTGTTTCTTATGTGTATGATCTTTGTAACTTGAATTTAAACGAATAATATAAAATAATTACTACTTAAAGTATTTTATGTAAATAATTACTAAAATTATACAAAATTAATGTATAATTATATAATTATAATAAGTTAAACTGGCATACACCTCCGATTTCGGTTGTTAGCGGCAGCTGACATCCGGTTTTATAGAGAGCCTAAGTCCCGCCCCTCCGCTTCCAATTTCATGGGACCTTATCTCGGAAAAATAATGCATGGTAGTCAATGGCGAGAGATAACTTATCTTTTTATTTCTGTCTGAACTGTGTCCTGGATTACACATATAATGTTTGTCAATTTAAAAGATAATTATGAAAGCCAAGAAGTCGCAGTTCGTCATAAAACAGAAGAGTAACTTTTAGTTTTATGTGAAAAACCCTCAATGAACTACATCTCCCGGGAGGCGAACAACGAGCAAGATCAGCTGCTGTGTGTGTGCAGTCTGGAACAACACACTCATGATGGTAACGTTACGACTATAAGCGTAAGACTATAGAAACAATGACATAGTCTCAGTAAAGTTCGCATCATTCATTGAGAGAAAATGTGCGCCTTTGGGGTTTGTAGTCTTTGTAATTACGTATTTTCACAGTCTTATATCTCAACAGTTTTACATCAAACTGCGACTTTCTTGACTTTAAAATGTATCTTTTAAATTGACAAACATCATATGTGTAATTCAGGGATCAATTTAAACGAAATCAAAATATTTGTTATCTCTCGCCATTGACTACCATACAATATTTTTCCGAAATAAGGTCCCATGGTGGTCGACCGGAAGGGGAGGGACTTAGGCTCTTGATTGGCAGGTACGGTCAGCTGTCAACGGCAGCTACTTCCTGCTGCCAGTAGCCATGTTTCCATTCGACACGTTTTATCCGAATTAAGTTATATCGAATGAAAAATGCCCTATGGAAACAGTAAAATTAGATGAAATTTCATGAAATCGACTCAAATGAAATACGATCGGTCTCATCGGATTTTCTTTTGATTCGATATACGGCTAATGAGATAAAAGCTGATGGGAACGTTATTTGCCGAATAAATAATGAATTGCGATTAAGTTTTATGACCTTTTATGGTTGCAACATCGTCAGAAGACCGAAGTTCATTTCCGGCCAGTCTGTTTGCGCACACATGGCGGATGTCAACAAAGATAGATGTAAGTGGACAAGCAATACAAAATAAAATATATATATATAAATATAGCTGCGAGCAGCGATTGCGGGCCCAAGCCGGTGGCACTCGACCCCGGTCCCTTTAGTTACCTAAAGGCACTGGGGTGGCGGCACCGCGCGCTTTGGCCCTTCATCGCTGCTCGCAGCTATATTTCATTATATATATATATATATATATATATAGCCGGTGGCACCGCCACCCTGGTGCCTTTAGGGTTATTGTGCACAAACGTAACTCCCGCTTTGACTGTCGAAAGAAGTGTGCTGAAGAGCTTGCATCAGTGAGGGCTCGGCAAAAGTGCTCATCAAGGGCACAAATCAATCACAAAGTATGCGTGAGCAGCCTTCTGAAAGGTCAGGTGTACATCCAGGTCTACATCTACTTGTGTTTTTATTTATCTTTTTGATTTTTGTTTTTCCTGAATGTATTTTACAACAATACAAAGAGCAATGTGTATTATCCACTAATCTAGTTAGCATTTTTGCCATAGATTATGATCATATATTTTTTGGGTTTGTTGTTTAACTTTATAATAGGGGTGGAACGGTACACAGAAGTCACGGTTCGGTTCATACCTCGGTTCAGACCTCACGGTTCGGTACGATTTTCGGTACAATGGAGGGAAAAGCAAAACAAAAATACAGAAGGCATTGTATATTTTTAAGTTTTATAAAAGCATAGAACCAGTTTATTTGTAGTGCACTGACAGTATGCCTCTGCTCTGTATGTGGCTTTTGACTTAAGTTGATGTTAAACTTGAAACTATCCTGAATCTACACACCATTGCAGTCCCAATGCTCTTTCAACTGGCAGGCTGTCTTTGTCAAAGATCAAGTGACTTAAGGTCTTTGGCTCTGTGCTCTTTGGGAATGGATGATAGCACTGCACGACTATTGCTCACCCACTGTGTTAGCTGGAATCGACCTTTGCTGCACAATGTAGCTGAGATCTTTTACCAACTGGATGGCATCAGACTCTCTGGACACTGACCTGGCACAGTCTGTCGACGTAAAAGTTGTGCCTGATGGTCTTTGCTACCTGAGGGGGAAAACAGCTTTCATTGTCAGTGGCAGTGTTTTGGAGAGCATAGGTTGCAATACTTGGGGAAGACACAGCGCCAAAGATGTGCACAAGCATACGGTGTTCTTTTGGCGTTGGCTGGTGTCACCTTGTGGCCACCAAAGGAATCGCAGGTAGTCAACATCAGACTTTGCCACTCTGACCTGGTGGTACATTCATTTGACGTCAGCCATGATTCCAATGGGCTCTTTGCGAAACCTCATGTTGACTCCAAGGAGAGAGTTAGTGAGGTCTGGACCTTGCAGTAGTTCAGTGTTGAGTGACACACCTTGGAATGACGCAGCACAGTCGAAACACTACTCTGAGAAAATTTGTGTATTGGACATTGAATTACCTTAAAAGAAAAAAAAATCCTTATTTTTGAGACTTTTTGGAACTTTATTTTTTGAACAATGAACGAACAATTACATGAATCAGAGACACTTGTTGCAAGTAGGCCTATGGAGGAGGAAGCAGTGACTCGTATGCGTAAAAGCAAGGCAAGGAAAATTGTCTCACATTACCAGGAGAAATTAACTTCGTGATTTATTTAATGACAGACAGTGAATGTATTAATGATGTTAAACTAAATATGACAAAGTTTAATGAGTTTTTTGAAGAATTCAAAGCCTTGCATGCATCATATGCGGATATGCTTCATGAAACCACACGCATAGAAGACGAGGAAATTGGTATAGATTCGAAGCTCCGCAGATATTGTTGCTTTCATTGATAAAGTGTTTGAATGGATTAACTCTGTCGAAAACTCTAGCTTCCCTGGCGCAACTGAAGTGACTTTGCTCTGCCAATGAAGCACATGCACCTGACCCATTAGCTTCCGATAAAGCCCAGGCAGAATCGGATTTTGTAGATGCATAGTCCCATAGGTCCAAGCGCTTCATCTGGCAGGTCTCGACATTTATTCTAATCATTACGCATCAAATGCAGAGGCAGATCGAGAGGCTTCACTGGTTCGAAGCGTCCAAACTGCAGCAAAAGCATGCACTTGAGGAGCAGGAATTATTGCTGCGCAAAGCAAAGGGAAGCACTTGAGCTTAGTCGTAAAATTGGACGCATCAAAACGCAAAAATTAACTATTTAAAGGCTGCTGAAAAGGAACACACATGGTACCATTCCTTTTGATTTAGACACAGCTCATACATCAATGGATAGAGGAGCATCACAAACTGCACACATGGAAGAGCTAGAAAGTACAATTTTCTTTCTTGAAACCCCTTCAGTGAAATCCAAAGCAAACACTGTTCATGTTAATGTTCCTCTGCTTAACCCAAATCACAGCATGACTTACATCACCCAATAGGCCCACCAGCAGTGACTGGCTGTAGCACCACACAGCTGCAGTACACCTCACTGCCTGGTCTCCCCTTTGGAGGTGATTCAAACAGATCCCTCAGTTCAAATTCAGCCAGCTGTTGGATTTAGCTCAAGATGCTCTGCCTACCCAGTTCACCACTCAGCCATCCACAACTGAATCTCAGCCTCAGCTACAAGCGCCTCTGCAGCCTCAGCTTCGACTCACAGCAGGCCCTTCAGCCTCAACCACTCGCCTCCACAGCCACTGCAGCCTCAACTCCAACTACAACAACTGCCCCAGCCACCGCAGGCTAGGCCCCAGCTGACCAGTTCGTCTGCAGTCTCAGCTGCTGCAGCCTCAGTCCCAAGCTCATCTGCAGCCACAGCCACTGCAGCCTCAACTCCAACTACAACAACTGCCCCAGCCACCGCAGGCTAGGCCCCAGGCTACCAGTTCGTCTGCGAGTCTCAGCTGCTGCAACCTCAGCCCCAAGCTCATCTGGCAGCCACAGCCACTGCAGCCTCAACTCCAACTACAACAACTTACCCAGCCCACCGCAGGTTCAGCCCCAGCTCCCTGACATGGCCTCAGCCACAGCCTCAACCACCGCAGGTTCAGCCCCAGCTCCCTACATGGCCTCAGCCACAGCCTCAACCACCGCAGGTTCAGCTTCAGCCCCCACTGTGGCCTCAGTCACAGCATCAGCTTCAACTGCAGCCGCAGCCTCAGCCCCCGACATGGCCTCAGCTTCAACTGCAGTCTCAATGGCCATCTCGGCAACCGCCACAGTCTCAGCTTCAGCCTCAGGCTCTAATGCCTTCTACAGGTACGCCCAGCTCGCTGCATGACAGCCATATGATCAAAGTGTTGGAAAATCAAAATGAACTGACCAGACTGCTCATGAAACAACAGTTGTCATCCACCTTACCACAAGGCAGCATTCCGGTCTTTGATGGTGAGGTCCTTGAATATAAGTCATTTATTCATAGCTTTGAAAACATGATTGAAAGCAAAACTGACAACCAAAGAGACCGTTTACAATTTCTCATAAAGTACACAAAGGGACAAGCCCAGCGGCTAGGTAAAAGTTGTGAATATATGGAACCATATAGAGGATATCAAAGGCGCTGAAAGCTTTTGAAGGAAAACTTTGGCAACGAGTATAAGATCTCTTGCGCCTACTTGGAAAAGGCCCTATCATGGCCTCAGATTAAACCACAGGATACCAAGTCCCTGCAGGAGTACTCCATGTTCCTGAGGAGCTGCTGCAATGCCATGGAGGAGATGTCATATATGGAGGAGCTGGAACATCAATATCCACCATGAAAAGCATTGCTGTGAAGTTGCCCTACAAACTCAGGGAAAATGGTGCAACAAAGCATTTGAGCTACAGCAACAACGCCAAGGCAGGGTAAGAATTGTCCACTTTGTCTCTTTTTATGGAAAAGCAAGCTCTCATAGCAGGTGACCCCATGTTTGGAGATCTCCAAGATCAGTCAGCTGTTAAAGGAAAGGCGAAATCTCCTGTTAAAATACGGCCCTCCAAGTGCTCTAGCAGTAGCTATGTGACTAGTGTAGCCCCTGCCACAGGAGGAAATGCTGACCCATCGTGTCTCTTTTGCAGCTCCAAACATGCACTATACTTGTGCCAAAAGTTCATGAAGAAGGCCCATAGAGACAAGCTACGCTTTTGAAAACTAAGGGATCTGCTGATGGATGTCTCTGCCCAGGGCACATTAGCAAAGACTGCAGTAGACGTCTTATCTGCAACATGTGCAAACTCAATCATCCCAGCATCCTCCACATTGCAACCAAGGATCGTCCATCTGTTGTTAGTGTAGCAAAGCTTGTGCTCATATAGGGGCCGGAAGACCATGAGAGCGTTCTCTCCATTGTACCAGTGAATGTCAAGGCAGCAAAGGGCAGCCATGTCATACAAACGTATGCTCTGCTGGATCCTGGGTCTTCTGCCACTTTCTGCTCAGAGGAGCTCATGACGCGTCTCAATCTGAGAGGAAGAGAACACACATACTTCTGCGCACCATGAATCAGGAGACCTCGGTCTCAGCGCCATGTCATATCAGGATTGGAGATTTCAGCATTGTACAGCGACACATTCTTCCATCTTCCTGACACCTCTGACTCAAAGAACATGCCAGTAACCAGTAGCAGCATCCCCAAGCAAGTGACCTGGCGCATTGGGCGTACTTAGGTAAGGTCACAATTCCCTCCATTAGTTCAAAGGTGGAACTGTTGATCGGCACGAATGCTCCACACCTACTTGAACCGTGGGAGGTAATAAATAGCCAAAATGGAGGTCCTGACGCAGTTGAGATCAGTTTTAGGGTGGATGGTAAATGGGCCATTGAGAAGTGCTGCTGGTGCTGGAGGAAGTGTGACCGTCAATAGGATCTCCGTTGTCGAGTCTGGAAAAGCTGCTAATCTCGCAGTACAACCAGGACTTCCAGGAAAATGCAGCGGAGGAAAAGGCTGAAATGTCTGTTGAGGACAAGGCATTCCTACACATGGTGAAGGAGGCAGTACTGGAAAATGGTCACTACAGTCTGAGACTGCCTTTCAGGAAAGCAAATGTGCACATGCCAAGCAATAGGCAAATGGCAGAACAGCGTCTGTACAGCCTAAAAAGGAAAATGTCAAAGTGAGCAGTTCAAACAGGAATACACAGCATTTCTCGCTGACATCTTTGAGAACAACTACGCTGAGGAAATTCCACAGGAGGAACTTGTGCAGCAACCAGGAACAACCTGGTTCTTGCCACACCACGGGGTTTACCACCCTGAAGAAGAAAAACTCAGAGTAGTGTTCCGACTGTGCTGTGTCATTCCAAGGTGTGTCACTCAACACTGAACTACTGCAAGGTCCAGACCTCACTAACTCTCTCCTTGGAGTCATCATGAGGTTTCGGAAAGAGCCCATTGGAATCATGGCTGACGTCAAATCAATGTACCACCAGGTCAGAGTGGCAAAGTCTGATGTTGACTACATGCGATTCCTTTGGTGGCCACAAGGTGACACCAGCCAAACGCCAAAAGAACACTCGTATGCTTGTGCACATCTTTGAAGCTGTGTCTTCCCCAATGTATTGCAACCTATGCTCTCCAAAAAACTGCCACTGACAATGAAAGCTGTTTTCCCCTCAGGTAGCAAAGACCATCAGGCACAACTTTTACGTCGACGACTGTGCCAGGTCAGTGTCCAGAGAGTCTGATGCCATCCAGTTGGTAAAAGATCTCACTACATTGTGCAGCAAAGGTGGATTCCAGCTAACACAGTGGGCTGAGCAATAGTCGTGCAGTGCTATCATCCATTTCCAAAGAGCACAGAGCCAAAGACCTTAAGTCACTTGATCTTGACAAAGACAGCCTGCCAGTTGAAAGAGCATTGGGACTGCAATGGTGTGTAGATTCAGATAGCTTCAAGTTTAACATCAACTTAAGTCAAAAGCCACATACACGCAGAGGCATACTGCCTGTTGTCAGCTCTTGTTTTTGATCCTCTTGGCTTTCTTGCCCCTCTCATTCTGCCTGCCAAGCAGCTGCTACAGGAGCTCTGTCAGGCAGGCTTCTGGATGGGATGAGCCTTTGCCACAGGCCATATCAAAGCGATGGATGGAATGGACCAACAGCTTGGGAATAGATCAAATGCTTCAGTGTACAGCGATGTCTGAAACTCAGAGGGCTACGGAGTGACCAGGTGTGCCGAACTGCATCATTTCGCAGATGCTAGTGAGAGTGGCTATGGCTCTGTGAGCTACATCAGACAGGTGAACCAGAAAGATGTAGTGCATGTCAACTTTGTACTTGGCAAGGCTAGAGTGTCTCCCTTTGAAAACATCACAGTGCCAAGACTGGAGCTGGCAGCCTCTGCTCTGTCAGTCAAAGTGGACAGAATGCTGAGGAAGAATTGCACCTTGACTTAGAGCCATCAGTTTTCTGCACAGATAGCCAAACATCGCCAATGACCAAGCCAGGTTTAAAACCTATGTGGCAAACAGGGTTTCATTCATCGAGACAACACAGAGCTGTCACAGTGGAGATATGTAGGCAGCAAAGACAACCCTGCCGGCGACTCATCCAGAGGGTTGAATGCCAAAAGGTTCATGGAGCAGAGGAGATGGATTCATGCTCCAGAGTTTCTATGGAAACCAGAGGAAAGTTGGCCAGTAGTGCAGGCACTGGGCCCCATGCTTCAAGATGATCCAGAGGTTAGGAGAACCACTACAGTGTTCACAACCATGGTGAAATCTAGAACCCCTACTGACCAGCTTATTTTGCATTTCTCAAACTGGATCAGCCTTTTAAAGGCTGTAGCTTGGTACCTCAAGCTGAAGAGAAATTTAATGAGGAAAATTAAAAAGGAAAAGAGTTTGACCCACTCACCCACTCCGACAGGTCACAGTCAAGCCAAAGGTGGTAGACTTAAAGCCCCATGTTCGAACAGTACCTAACTGTGACAGATCTAGCTGATGCAGAAAGAGCAGTTGTCATTTACAGTCAGAGACAAGTTTTCTCTCTGAATTTTCAACATTGCAGATGACACCTCCCAGAGTATCCAACAGCAGTAGGCTCTGCAGGCTCGATCCTGTACTGGATGATGGCCTCCTGAGGGTAGGTGGAGACTTCACAGATCCGCAATGCCAGATGATACTAAACACCCCTGCATCTTGCCCACAGATTCACACATTTCAGTGCTGTTGTTGCGACACATTCATCGAACGCAGCTGGACACAGTGGCAGAAATCACATGCTCTCGGAACTCCACAAAGAAGTACTGGCATTAAAAGGGCAACTCCGTAGCTAGGAAGGTGCTCTCCAAATGCGCGTCACCTGCCGCCGTGTGAGAGGCAAAGTAGGTCAGCAGAAAATGGCAGACCTGCCGCTGGAAAGAGTCTGACCTGACCTTCCACCCTTTACAAATGTAGGACTTAGACCACTTTGGTCCGATTGAGGTGAGACGAGGGAGGAGCACCATCAAAAGGACTGGAGTCAGTCTTTACTTGCATGTCCAGTAGAGCAGTACATTTGGAAATGGCTTATACTTTGGATACGGATTCATGCATTCATGCCTTGAGGAGATTTGTGTGCAGGAAGAGGCCAAGTCAAGCACATCAGGTCTGACAACGGGACGAACTTGGTGGGTGCGCATGCAGAGCTGAAGAGGGCCCTGATGTCTCTCAATCAGAAGAGTATTCAAGACGCCCTTCTTCCTGATGGCATTGCATGGAGTTTTAACCCACCAGCTGCATCACACCATGGCGGGGTCTGGGAAAGACTCATTCGATCCGTCCGGCAGGTACTCAACTCCACTCTGCATCCGCAAACCACAGACGATGAAGGCCTTCAAACCCTGTTCTGTGAGGTGGAGGCAATCTTAAACAGCCGCCCCCTCACCACTGTGTCCTCAGACCCCCATGACCTGGAACCGCTAACCCCCAATCATCTCCTTTTGATGAAGACCATGCCAACGCTGCCCCTGGAGTCTTTCAGAAGTCCGACATCTGACGCCAAGCGGCGCTGGAAACAAGTCCAGTACATGGCTGATCTCTTCTGGCTCCGATGGACGAAAGAATATCTTCCTCCTGCTTCAAGAGAGGCAGAAATGGACAGGCGTGAAGAAGAACTTCAGACATCGGAGACCTCGTCCTGGTGGTCGATCCAACTGCTCCACGAGGATCCTGGCCATTAGGAAGAGTCCTGGAGACGACATCAGACACCAGAGGCTTGGTCAGGTCTGTGAAGTTGAAGACTAAGACTTCAATCCTTGAGAGGCCCATCACCAAATTGTGCCGGATCCTTGAGGCTGACGTTTTTTTATCATTGTATGTAATTTGCATACTTACCTTTTCATACTTGCCTTTAATTGACTTGCATGCTTACCTTATTGGAACTGTCCTATCTTGGCTTATTTTCTAGACATGAAAATGGATACTTTATTACTGGGCTCCTTTTTTGTATGTTGTAAAATAATTGATTCTTGGAGAACAATTAGGGGCCGGTGTGTAGGAGCCACATTAAAGTTCCTTATGTTTTGTTTTTGTGCATTTTGTGAGGGTGCACCCCTTTAGGTGGTAACTGGTGTCACCCAACCTGGATAGAAGAGATGCCACCTGCGCATGACAGGGGAAGAGCAGGCCGCAGAGAGACCGTTCTTGACCTCGCCCGCTCAAACACCTGCCTGACACGCTGCTCTTGTGCTGACATTGTCTTGCAATTAAACTCTTATTATTTCTGCATATCATTGCATCTTTTGTTTGTATTTTATTTTTATTTGTAATAAAACCGGCATATTCTCGGACAAAACCATCTCGTTGGATTATTGGGTGCGAGTCAAAACACTGCGAATTACCTGCCTTCTTAACTCTGGGAAAAAATGTATAAAGCTACAGGAAAAGCCAGAATCCATTTTTTATTTTGGCCAGTACAATAGTTTTATATAATTAGTTTTATTAATTAAATGAATAAAAAGACAAAAAGACCTTGCGAAATGTTTGGTAATTGTACCTGAATTTATTTTAAATTATTTTGCTATATTTCAGATTAATATATTTGTTTTCCTTAATTTTAATTAACATTATTAATTAACAATGTGACATTATTTTCATCTGAATAAATAATTGATTTCTGTATAACATAATACTACCTTTAAAAACGCATTTGATTTTCTTTTTAAATCAATGTAGAATGTGTAAGATTAGTGTCTCCGAGGAATATGACGAATGTCCAAAAGATGGAGTTGGATAAATAGCCTATGTTTTGCTTTTAAAACAGTGTGTGTGTGTGTGATTTTGGTTGGATGACAGTTGTAGAGATGACGACGTCTCTCTCTCTCTCTCTCTACACATACATCGTCACACGCACATGCACGCACACACGCACACACACGCACACACACACGCACACATATACATACACACACACACACACACACACACACACACACACACACACACACACACACACACACACACACACACACACACACACACACACACACACACACACACACACACACACACACACACACACACACACACACACAAGCATTGCAATCTTGACATCGCAGCCTGTCCATTATGCGGTCACACCAAACGCGATAAGAGAGCGCCAAATTCACGTCTATCGCGTCTGGTTCGACGCTAGTCCAAGGCGAGCGATGCGCGTGTAAAGCCACGTTTGAAGTGAAACGCGCGTTCAGAGCTTTGACGACTGGGCAGCTAGCCGATGGTACACGATTAGGCTATGTGTCCCTAAAGAACCCGCGTATCTAACAGTAGTTCCGCATTACATTAATTAATATGCACGCAATTTTTATTTATTTATATACCGTGTATTCTCTATTTAAATTCGTGCACCGAACCATGACGCCCGTACCGTTCGGTTCAAAATCGAATCAGCATGTACCGTTCCACCCCTACTTTATAATAAAGTTGTCTGTATTAAGATGATTGTGTTTAACACACACAAGAGTGATCATTGGTTCAACGCACAGAGTTATATAAATTCTAAAAAAATAAAAAAATTAAAATAAATAAAAAGATGGTATCGGTGCATCCCTAGTAGTAGTTAAGTTTGAAGCAAATCAGGTAAAAACAAGCCGGTGGCACCGCCAACCCCGATGCCTCTAGTTACCTAAAGGCACCGGGATGGGGTGCCGCCCGGCTGGCCTCCCATCGCTGCTCGCAGCTATAGTAGTATATATATATATGAGGTATATATACGCGCGCGCGCGCGCGCGCGCGCGCGCGCGCGCGTATATATATATATAAAGCCGGTGGCACCGCCACCTTGGTGCCTTTAGGGTTATTCTGCACGACGTGCAAAAACGAACCCCTGCTTTGGAATACATACTAGTATGTATTCCACAATTGGAATACATACTAACATACTAGTCAGAACTGAATAGTTGATATCTGAATGACAGATCACCATAGAAGTCAATGGAAAAAATGTGACTAGTAACAAAAGAATAGTTACTAGTCACCATTGAAATAAGTACTAGTGTCTAATGAATAAGTACTAGTATCTATTTAATAGGTACTAGTATCTAATGAATAAGTACTAGTAACTAATTAATAAGCATTGGTATGTAATGAATAAGGACTAGCATCTAATGAATAAGTACTAGTATCTAATAAATAAGGACTAGTGTCTAATGAATAAGTACTAGTATCTTTAAAAAGGTACTAGTACCTAAAGAATAAACACTAGTATCTAAAGAAAAGGCACTAGTATCTAAAGAATAAGCACTAGTAGCTAATGAATAAGTACTAGTACTTAATGGAATAGATACTAGTATCTAAAAAATAAGTACTAGTAGCATGAAAATAGAGACTAGTAGGTTAAAATGATTAAATGTTAAAACGGCTTGCCATACTCTATCTGTCGTTTCAACTAGTCACAATTACGTTACAGATATCTTAAATGATAATACAAACTATCCAAAATGTAATTACGACTAGAAGACGTTGTTGATATCTACAATGTTAATTACGAATAGTCAAACTTAGCTTTTAAATGTTAAAAGGGCTTGCCATACAGAAGTGTAGGCTCAGAGAGACACTCAACATTTTCAAACCAAAATATCTGACTTTCTGTGGGTCCTAGCTCATGAGTGTAAATTAGAAAGTTGTCCGGCTTGAGGAGAATATATGAATATATGAAACGATGAGATCAACATGTGTACTGAGTTTCATATTATTACATGCAAGCGTGTTTGATTTATGGACCAAGTTTTGGACCCCGTTCCAGGGGCGCTGTCTAGCCCCCTTGCCACACCCGGGTACCATCTTCAGCCCGGCTCTGATGGCTGTGGGATCTGACCTGTGTGCAAAGTTTCAAGAGTTTTCAAACCCGTTAAGGGCCCCAAAAGCCGCTAAGAGACTACAAAATCATCAAAAAAAAAGGAATGTTAAAGTTTGATGCGTTGCTATGGCAACATTATCTTAGATATTGAATAATGCTTTCACAGCTCTTCATCTGGCGTGTGTTTACATTATACAAATGAAGTTTGAAGCAAATCGGGTAAAAGTAAGAGTGCGATTTCAAAGCATTTTGAAAGTGAAACACTTTCTGCTGCCAGTTGGTGGCGCTATATATTTGACTCACAATAGTCACATCCATGTGATCGGCCTCT